>JAZDUH010000536.1:9527500-9600000 GCA_036419115.1 Scarus forsteni | reverse complement strand
TTTTAGCATTTATCTGATTGTATTCAGTTTTTTTTTTTGGGGGGGGGGGGGGATTTGTTGATCATATTGAGTAGAAAGAGGTTTTTAAAAGTATGTACCAAATATGATACAATTGGCTTTACAGGGTTAAGAATCAACATTATACAGATGATTTTTTCTCTTTTTTTCCTTGTTAATATTTCACACTTTTGTTTTACGTTTGTGTTCCTCTAAAGATGGTGCTGACAACCAAAATGCCACATGATGTCACATTCACATTCTCTACATCAGAAAAGATCTATTCAAATAATTGTGTTAAACTGTAGCTGTGTGGCAACAGAGTGTAGATAAATGAGATCAAGTTTGAGCTAGGCTATCACATACTGAGAATTAAGTTTGATCTTGAACAACAATGAATAGCAAGAAAAACATGATTTTTTCTCTGTGCCTGCATGCTGCTGTAGGTGAAGTAAGCTCATGTCTCTTTGCAGCAGCTGCTGATAGAGATGGGGTCATCTCTTAAATTAGCCACAACTTTAGCCCCTTTAGCTCTGCAACTTCAACCTTGGTACAGATAAATAAGTTTCCATTGAGCCACAATGACCCACATGTCGACTGATGTGTGGATGTTTAATTTTCTAAACATCAGTGTAAAAGATGAAATATGCTGAGAGAAATGGAGGTTTAGGAAGTTGTAACATAACCAGGGCAACCGAGTAAGATAACTAACTGCACTGAATAATCTGTTCCAGAAAACATTCTACGCCTGCGCATTGTACAAACCCAAGACCAGTGAAGTTGGCATGTTGTGTAAATCATAAATAAAAACAGAATACAATGATTTGCAAATCCTTTTCAACCTATAATGAACTGAATACACAGCAAAGACAAGATATTTAATGTTCGAACTGAGAAACTTTATTTTTTGCAAATATTAGCTCATTTGGAATTTGATGTCTCCAACATGTTTCAAAAAAGCTGGCACAAGTGGCAAAAAAGACTGAGAAAGTTGAGGAATGCTAATCAAACACTTATTTGGAACATCCTACAGGTGAACAGGCTAATTGAGAACAGGTGGGTGCCATGATTGGGTATTCGATCCTTCAGGCGGTACTGCATCAAAAACCGGCATCACTGTGTAAAGGATATCACCACATGGGCTCAGGAACACTTCAGAAAACCACTGTCAGTAACTACAGTTCGTCTACATCTGTAAGTGCAAGTTAAAACTCTACTATGCAAAGCCAAATCCATTTATCAACAACACCCAGAAACACCGCCGGCTTCACTGGGCCCGAGCTCATCTAAGATGGACTGATGCAAAGTGGAAAAGTGTTCTGTGGTCTGATAAGTCCACATTTCTAATTGTTTTTGGAAACTGTGGTCGTCATGTCCTCCGGACCAAAGAGGAAAAGAACCATCCGGACTGTTATAGGCGCAAAGTTCAAAAGCCAGCATCTGTGATGGTATGGGGGTGTATTAGTGCCCAAGGCATGGGTAACTTACACATCTGTGAAGAAAGGTACATACAGGTTTTGGAGCAACATATGTTGCCATCCAAGCAAAAGCCAGCATCTGCTTATTTCAGCAAGACAATGCCAAGCCACATTCTGCACGTGTTACAACAGCGTGGCTTCGTAGTAAAAGAGTGCGGGTACTAGACTGGCCTGCCTGTAGTCCAGACCTGTCCCCAATTGAAAATGTGTGGCACATTATGAAGCGTAAAATACAACAATGGAGACCCCGGACTGTTGAACAACTTAAGCTGTACATCAAGCATGAATGGGAAAGAATTCCACCTGAAAAGCGTCAAAATTGGTCTCCTCAGATCTCGAACGTTTACTGAGTGTTGTTAAAAGGAAAGGTGATGTAACACAGTGGGAAAAATGCCCCTGTGCCAACTTTTTAGTAATATGTTGCTGCCATTAAATTCTAAGTTGATGATTATTTGCAAAAGAAAATAAAGTTTCTCAGTTTGAACATTAAATATCTTGTCTTTGCTGTGTATTCAATTGAACATAAGTTGAAAAGAATTTGTAAATCATTGTATTCTGTTTTTATTTACGATTTACACAACGTGCCAACTTCACTGGTTTTGGGTTTGTATTAAAAATGTGGTATGACATAATTTAAAGACTATCCAATGACAAAATCTGTCATTGACTTTTGTCAATGAATTTTGTTGATTATGTTGTTGCATCCCTAGTTACAACACCATGAAAACAAAAAATGCACTCTCATATGCCCCGCTGTCATTTTTCCAGACTTAAGTATATCCATCAGACATGTAGAACTAGTAAACAAGTCTGGGTTCATCTCTCCTCATTCATCCATTTTTCTAACCTTAAAGGCTGCCTTGAAACAGCCTTTAAGTTCAAAGAATTAAAATCTAAAGCCTTCCAGTAGCCATATTTTTATTTTCTATTTTTTATTCATATTAATATAATATTTATGTTTATTTTGTTTATATCTATCTTGTAATATATCTTTTTATCTATCTTTTGAAACTGCTATTGGAATCCCAATTATCCTGAGAGAGTTACCCAAAGGGATTAAAACAGTTCTAACTAATCTAATCTAATCCAGAGCACCACCTATTCCAGCAGTTTTATTTCACAAGACAAAACAGACAGCAGGATTATCCACTAATAGTTCAACTGTGGTTAAAATAAAAGACAATGTAATAAATGGAAGTGCACCACAAACAGGGTCCCAACCTGATCCCTCAGTGTGCGTATACTCACTGCCCATCATATGGGTACAGAGCAATCTATTCAAATTTCTTGTCACCAATTATCTACCTCCAAAGCACTGATCCTCTTCATTCAAATACTCCTTGTAATACAATTTTTTTTCAGAATTTTTTTTTGATATTTATTTATTATTGTTGCAATCTAATAAAGTAAGATAAATGTTGCCCTCTTTCAAAAAGCTCCATCCGTTCACAGTTGGACTGACGAGTTCATGCTGACCCCACAACACAAAAATACACTCAGCGACAAAGGAGAGAAATTGAATAGCAGCAACCTTTTACCCTTTCAATCCCTATAAACAGACACATACATACACCAACATTCATACAGGAGTACACACAGGAACACACTGAAACACACACAGACTCTGCAGCCATCACGCTCTGCCAAATGCCTGGTTTCTTAATGAAGGGCAGTCATCAAATATAGATCTAACTGTCCTTCATTATTTAAATGAACAAGGCACAGCAGGCAAATACGCAAATACATGCACTGAAACGCATATGCACTTTCATTGCACTCTCTTTGCATACATAGTGTAAGTAGGAATGTGTATGTCATCAAGCAGGAAAACTAGGACATAGCAGGAGAGAGAGGAAGAAAACAGCAAAAGAAAATTATGGATTTTGAATAAATGGATCTCCTTTTATTGGCTTATATGAAACTGTCTCTCATATCAGAGCAGTCATGAGTCTGTTATTTAAAAATGGTGGTGAGTTGCTTGTAGGTTTTTAATCAGGTTTGCTCTGTCAGTGAGATTGATGTGAAGGAGGCTAAGTTTATATAAAGTGAAAGCAGTACTGTAAGCATGGTCCTACTATTTGCACTTATTCACTGTGGGTTATCGTGATGAAAAGGCTCATGAAGTGTAGACAACACATGGCAAAACTTTCTTTCTAACATGGTGCTGTCTGTTTTTTCATTTTGGATAAGGTGCATCTACACTAATGTTAAAAAAAACCCTCTTGAATATCATGGATAGGTCTTGAGGAGAAAATGGGAAGTGACACATCTGTTCAGTCCTCCATATCACCCCATTAGCTCAACATCTTTTAGTCTATACTGCCTGTGTATTTGATTAATACCCATAATGTTCTAGCCAATAGTTTTGTGATTCTCCATAGGACAAAGGTTCAGACTGTATCCACCTTGTTCTAAGAAACTCACAGTGCATTGCAATCTTCAGCAAACTACCCTGCTAGAAATCCTACAGCAGCATGTGATGTAATTGGTGGAGTCCATCAAAGTTTGAGGCATATTTTACTGTTTTTGAGTGAAGATATTTCATAGTTTGACACAATAGATTGATTTTCATTATGTTAAGTGAATTTAATGCTTTGACAGATCAATGTGGCACAAATTTGTGATGAAAGGAAAATGCTTTAAGTAGAAAGTCCTGCAATACATAAAACTGATCATTGGTGTGTATTCATGAGTATCAAGTCCACATCAGGCTTTGTTTGTGGGCAAACCATGAAGACCACTATGCAGGTTTTATAAACACAACATAATCAGTATTGTTTCTGAGTGTAACTCTGTTGCCCATTAGTCAGTCTGTCAATGCTAATGTGCCTTTCCTTTGTTTTGACTCAGTTGGAGCACCTTTAGCACAATGACCCCAGACAGTCTGTCATCTTTTCTTTCATACTTGCTTCAAGTGAAAGATATTGACAAAAGCACTTTTCTCTTTTTCTGAGAAAGTTACTATCAGAGAAAGACATCATCTCACAGTGGATGGTTTCTTGTCGTTCCATTCCTCAGTTTTGCTCACGTCTGGGCTCTGCTCTCTGAACCCAGTCACATGACAGGGTCACTGTAGCTAATGCAGCTCAAAGCAACAGATCCAGGATCAGTTTACTCTCTACCCTTGTTGTTCATGTGATCTACACAAGGCTGAAGAATCTGATAATAGCTCTGTTTCTGTTAGATCTTGGAAATTTTTAACTACGAAAGTAAATTTGTAATAGTATTGTACTGTTCTTAAAACATGGTATCATCAAAGCATGGAAGAATTGTTTACATTTTAACTTACTTACTATGAATACATATCTTATACTTTGTTATTAGCCTGTGACTGCATATCAGGTGGGCAGAATGGGTAATGGTTGAGTGAATGGGTGGGTGGTAAACTACCTTTTAACTGAGAGCAGTACTTGCAGCTAGAGCTACACTTAACTTTTCAAATCAGTGTGCCAGTGAGCTTTTGCTCAGTGAACTTCAGGATAGCAGCACACTGAAGTTGACTTTACAGCCCCTCACAGTTGTTGCATATCTGCAGACTCTTGTCCTGCTCAGTCTTTCTTGGATGCTGCTTCTGGAAGGGAAATCTTTTGTTACAGTCTCGCTCATCCTTACATGTTAAACATATCCAGTGTCTATTTTTAGCTTGGCTTAATTACTACCACAGCAGACAAAGCTTCCCCCGGCACTATTCAGTATGTGGTTCATATGTATTACAGTTTTTTCTTCAACCACAGAGGGAAGCACAGCTGCCAAAGAGCCACAATTTGAAATTTTATTTTAATTCATGTTTAGATAATGAGCCAATAACTCAATGGTGATGCTCTTGTAGGATATTAAAAGAGCTCTTTATCAGTTTGGTATAAGTTAACATCCCAGTAAAGAGGTGTATTTAACATATCAGCCTTTCTAACATTGACAAAGGTGGACTTTATTAACCTAAATTATCTGATTTTCCTCTTATCATGGCTTACCAGAATACACATCAGATTATACAGCCATGTTCCTATGCCAAGCACAGGTTTCTTTCTCCAGATCATAAAATGCTTCTGCCTGTCCTCAACCAGCCACTGTGGGGGAAAAACACTGAGCAACGAGATAACATCTGGAGACTGTAGATTTACACATCACAGGTATTGTATGACAGAGATGATGTGTTTATCAGTGTTCTATTTTTATCCTGGCCTAATTAGCTGCACCAGCAGCACCAGCTGACAGATTGAACACAGAATAAAGAGGAATCAGAACACAGCTGTAGAAGAGGAGAGGTGCATACATTTATCAATAGATTACATATTTTCACAGGAGTTCAATATATCTGAGTCCCTTGTTGGATCGTAAACAAAGTTTTCTTTCATTTTTTTATTCAAACAGCTGGAAATGATGTATTATCTATAAAACACTGCATCTCTTACAAGGTATAATACACAGTCCACAAAATTGGATTGTAAAAAGTATGACTTTTAAAATCCTGTGGACTATTGTGTCCATTTCCCAGCATCTTTTATGAAACTTTGACTCACTATTTTAGACCCTGCACCCCGAGCCAAAGCCATGTGGCAACTTCATCAGGTTCGCTTTTAATTACAGGCTTGAGATTAAATGTAGTTTAAAAAAGCAAACACTGATACTACCAATTACGTCTCATGTTTCAGGTTGTTGGTATTTTAGATTTGCGTATAATGGTGTGGAATACTAGGACTAAAGTGTTACAATACTAAGATCTGCAGTACAGGATTTTTAGACCTCAGAGTTGGGAGTAGAAAAGAGCCTGCAGGGTCTCCCCAGTTTTCGTCACTCTCATTTGAATCAAGTTCAACTTTTGGCACAGCTCCACACCATGAATCATTTCTTTTGAATAGACAAGTCAAAATCAAGAGGGACATCCTGCTTTGTCAGCAGGAAAGGTAGAAGAGAGAGTGATCTGACTTGTCTTTTCAAATGAACATTTTGCTTTCATGGATGAAAGATAGTGCTAAAACTGAACCAGAATGCTGGTAGGTTGTTTGCTTATACAATGTAGGGTTCTTTGAACCTGGGGATCAAACACCTTCAGTTTTGCTTTTTTGATGCATATAAACTTTAAAGAAATATCTAAAAAGTCGGACTCTGTGCTAGTGGTACATAGATATTACATTTTCCTTGCTGAGGTCTTTCTCAACAATCCAACCAGGCCACTCCCCCTAATGCTGCTGTGGGGGTGTTTGTGGTGGAGGTGCTGTTGGTGCTTTGTGGTTCCTTGCCTCCCTTTCAGGAGACTTTTTTCTGCATTTTCTGCAGACAGGGTGACCATCCTCAATTCGTTTCCCCTCTGCATCCTTATAAAATCCAAAATACGACCAGACTTCAGACTTTGTATGTTGTGAGTAGGAACAAATCTCTTGTACAGTGTCCATGCTGCACTGCAAACTGCAATGCACTTGCCATGAAGCAGACATACTGTAGTTATGGCTTTTCCAGGCAATAAGCCCTATCACTGTGAGGTATTGACAAAGTTAGATGATCAAACATGGTTTTAACAGTAATGAAAAGAGTAAACAGTAATACTGGCTTATCATTTTATGGGTAACCAGTACATTCCTACTCTATACAGTTAATAAGGTAACTTAAACATGTAAACAATCATCACTTAAATAGTCATGAAATATTAAGAATATAAACATGCTTCTGTCAATCAATCAAATCAATCTATCATTTTATGACAATAATATCATAAAATATTATCTCAAGACACTTAACATAAGAATAGGTTGCTGCCAAACTCTTACTTTTTAATTTTTTTAAGTTAGATGTATTTAAATTAATAAATTTGCTTTTTTTTGTTTTTAATCAATACCAAACACAAATCCCCCATGACAGCACTTTTGCACAATTGGCACCAATTACAGTGGCAAGAAAAAAAACAGAATTTCAAGAAAATCAGGAATTTAAGGCTTAAGTAGTCATTAAATAATAAAAAAGTCCATCAATGTATTGGTGGAACTGAAGTCATGACTTACTGACCGATTTACATTTGGTTTAACTTCAGACTCCTGAGTTATTTCTCATTCTTACATGTCCCTGATTATGTAATAACATACAAAGTTAAAAATTGTTACAGCAGTATTTCATGGTAAATTTCCTGTAAAACTGTATTCAGTTTTCTATTACAATCTAGATCTGACAAAAACAGTTTACTTCTCTGCTATTTCTATTGGCTGATACATCTATTTGACCTCACAGGAGCAATCATTTGATCTTTCCCCTTAAGTGTGTGTATGTCTGTGTGTGTGTGAGAGAGAAAGTGTGTGTTTGCAAACAGCAGATACTGTACACAGAACAGCAGGATACTGTATCCGCGGTCTGAACTGACACAGCAATGGATGACATTTGGACGTTCTGCAGAGGCATGGAAATGTGATGACATTAATGCAGGGTGCTTTATCAACCTGATTCACTCAACAGGCACACGTACACACAATAACACATGCACACGCATGTAAAGGCTTAGTGTGCCAATGTGTCAGCCCCCACAGGACCATCTTCTTTACCCACTCTCTTTGTTTCTGGGTGCTCTTTTTCTCAGTTTATTTATCATGCTTGGCACCTGAGGGAGAATATTTGCTCCCTTTGTCTCCCTCTCAGGGGAGAACAGTCTGTGTCCTTTTTCTTTTCCAGCACCTGAGATTTTGATCCCTGAGGTTCTGTGCACAGCCCTCGAGATATCTCTCAGTATGAACACACACAGACACACAGACACACACACACACACACACACACACTCATAAATGCCAGTTGTCTTCATGAGTGACTGATCACAGCCCTAATGTAGCTCAGAGACACAAAAATCATCCAGCTGAAGCAACCTTATATAACTTTCCTACCTAAAAATGGTACTTTCTATGTCAATCCAATTGTACTATGACATTTAACAGGGGGAAGTAGGTTCACTCCTTCAAGGAGCACCTCACTGCTTGTGTTTAGCACTACACTAGCACGAGCTGCATTAAGCATTATGACTTTAGTTCACTTACCAGCCAGCAGTTAGGAAAGCTAAGCAGTCTATTAGCTGAGGCGAATGACAAATCCACACAAAAAGGCCTTGCCTGGCCCGGGATTGAACTATCAACTCTCTTGCTGTGCTCTATTGAACAATTTGTTAATAAATTTGGAATTTGTAGTTTCATACTTCTGATGGGAGACCTCCACATCCAAATCACCCAATGGCTCTAACTGTATTACTGGTTCATGCAATGAATACCATGTGGTTGCTGTGGACATGTAAAAGCTATTTAAAAAAAAAAATAGCAAGATTGGCACTTCTCTCCTTCCTATGAGTACAAAAAGAACTATGATAAAATACAGATTATCATACTTCCATTAAAAACTTGATACCATTTCTGGGCATATTGCCCACTTCTAACAGCAACTCTCAGTAAGTGAAAAAAGCACAACTTTCACATGCTGTTTGTAAAAGGAGGATCTTATCCATGCTGGTCCACATCAGCCGCGTGTGTTTTGCTCATCTCTTTTTAAGTGGAAATTTGTCATGACTGGTAAAAAGCTTCACTATTACTTTGCCTTGGCTGTGTACCTCTACAATAAAACCTCATAACACTGTGATACTGGTGTCCCAGAAGGTGATTTTAAAGTGTGACAGCCTTCAGAAAGCATGCAAGGCAGAACATGAGAGCCAACACATACGCATTCAAAGATGCACATGCACACTGCACTGTTATGCTCCAATAGAGGTGTAGAAAAATATCGATATGGCAATATATATCGATATTTTGACTCCCGATTTAATATCGATATCTCAAATCTTAGTATCGATATTTTTTGTAAAAATAAAAACTCATTTTTTATCAGAGTTGGAAGAAAAATACAACTTATAAAGATGTATGCACATGTTTTTTTTTCATGCTCTATTCAGTTCAGACAGTGACAAGAGAAATATGTGACTTTTTTTAACTTACTGTTGTTATGTCAGTAACTCAAAGCTCTTTGTTCCTCATGGGTTTCAATACAGTTTGAACTGGACTACAGGTTAGGATGATTTCAACACTTAGTTAAAGGGAAAACAAGAACAATTTCTTTGCAACGTTAATTTAATTGACTTGATGCACTCTGTGTTAAGTGTATGTATGTAACACTGCATTTGACATATTTCAATAACAATAAAATGGAAAAGTTACATATTCACTGTCTCTAGGTTTTTCCTAGTTTAATGTACAATATCGCAACATATCACAATATTGTGATATCGTGAGATATCGTGATATTATCGTATCGTGAGCTGAATAGTGTGTATCGTATCGTATCGGAAAATAAGTGTATCGCTACAGCCCTATGCTCCACCAGTTTGGATATTTTGCAAAATACTGGCTCACCTCTTTAACACAAGTGGTTCCACCTATGATACTAGGCCATCTGTAGAACAAATTTGCCTTTCTGACATTTACAGTGATACTGAAGCAGAACATTGGCATCAAATCCTCCCTGAAACAGGCCATGCTTTCATGGGTCTGTATTAAACATGAAGATTTTTCTTTGAAAGCAGCACTTAACAGACTAGCGCTGATGATTGGTGGTCCTTGTAAATGGGGGTGACAGAGGCAAGGCATCATGCTCCTGCTTCCAGTAATGCAGTGTTTTGGCTTGGCATGGTGAGAGAGGTCCATGGGGCTGTCAAATGATGCTGGCACAGGCAGTCAGGCATACACAGGCGGGAAAGAGACCCTGCACAGTGTGTGTGTGCTCGTGTATCTGTATTAAAAAGCTGCAGGGAGGTTTAAACAGCTCTGGTGGAAGCTAGTTCTGTGTGGGTGTGAATGTGTGTATGTTACTCCCCTGAAGGTGCTATTCTGAGCCTCTCTGATGCTATGCACTCTGACATGTTATTTCAGACTTTCTGCTTCCTAAAAGGTACTGTTAGTTCTCACACACACAGTGAGGACAAGAGGGCACTGAATGAGAGGCCGCATCTAAGTGGGGTCAAAAACACACTGAATGGGCCACAATAGGGCTGGACGATATCACCTAATCTCAATATCACGATTAATTGAAGGTCTTACCTCGATTACGATTAATGAACGATTATTTTATGCTATGCTGGAACAAATTAGTGGTGATACCGATGGTCATCGACACAGTCTTTATGCAGTATTTACACTTGACCTCTTTCAGATCCATGTCCTCTGCACAGAATCCAAAATGTGCCCAATGGAGACTGTATTTTTCTTGACTACTAGGTAGGATTGGGCATCGAGCATTGAGTATCGATTGGAACCGGGAGTAACTTTCCAATTCTCCCGGAATCGTCCAAATGTTTTAATTTCAATTCCTAGTTTCAATTCCTAGTCCGCCGACTGGAAGGAGAAACCGCCGAACACCAACGAAGAAGAATCCGCCAGAAGTATTTAGGTTAGCGCAACCATGGACAATACACCCATCATGAGTTTTTCAAAAATAAAGCTCTCTTGTGAAAAGTGAACTCCTGTGAAAAGAAAATTTATATTTTTTTTCGGTTCAGATATATATATATAAAACAGCCCTATGAGAAATTCATAGTATAGTTCACAGAAAGTGGTAAGTTCATAGCATTAAAAATTCATGGAGAAGTACAGACTATTTTATCCAGAAAGACCTCTGGTTAGCTAGCTCATTTAAAACATCAAAACTTTTTCGACCCTGCCTCTTAAAAGAATCGGAATCGAGAATCGTTAGGAACCGGAATCGAAACTCGGAATCGGAATCGGAACTGTAATCGTTCAAATTCAAACGATGCCCAACGCTACTACTAGGTCCTCGGATAGATTGGCACTTCTCTCCTTCATGTTGGTGGCATGTCCTTCATTCTTGGCGAAAGTAAATGCAGACAATATAGAGGGGGCACAGTCACATGACTTGCACAGGGAAAATAATCAAAATAATCGTCATGAGTACAATCATTTCGATTATAGGGTCTAAATGTCGATTTGGATTATTTTTCGATTAATTGCCCAGCCCTAGGCCACAATCAATTGTACACGCAGACACGTACATGAACTTCATGGATTTTTTTCACTCCTCAGTTTGCTCACTATGGCTGTAAGAGGCAGAAAAGCAAATAATATCAAAAATAACTTATTCTCAACCTTAGTTAATTATACAACTTATGCTGGTTAAAGTTGTTAGAAAATAATTCTAATCTCAGTGAAACCTTCCTATTTGATACACTGTGTAAGTTTGACAAGTGAATTAATCAGTTATCCCAAAAAAAGCTGTTTTGAAGAACTATCACACAAGTGCATGTTGTCCAAGCCTGCAACTCCATATTTTGTATGCCAACTGTTGACCTTTTGACCAAATGGGATAAAAATTATGGTCCAGAAAATAGCACATCAGAACTTTTAAAGAGAGGTTAAAGTTGACTTGTCAGACCACAGGACAGTTTTCAGTTCTGCCTCAGTCCAATAAAAATGATATTGATATTGGTCTGACATAGGGATTTAACGGTTACTGGTAAAATGGTAAACCACGGTAAATTTTCCCACTGTAATCATTACAGTGTCCTATTAAAATTACCATTGTACCGTGTTTGATCACCACACTGTGTCAATAACTCCTGGTGATGCTGCTGTTTGACTGGAAAAGCCTGAACTGTGTGTGTCTGCCATCTCGATGAAGCCGTCTTTCGCAAACAGAGGCGCGCATGCGCAGTTTGCACTGTTTGACCTCAGAAAGAAAGCTGGAGCCTCGCTCAGACTCTTAACAGGTTGAAAACTGGTCGAAGTTTGGATTTTACAAGGATGCCGAGGGGAAACTGATTGACGACAGTCACCCTGTCTAAAACACGAAGCTGCAGTGAAAAACAAAAAAGCGTATGTTTAAAACTGCTGTAACTCCTTGAGTAAATGAGCAGACTGAGAGGGAGGGAGAGGATTCAGTGAGCCATACCTGAGTGATTTATAGGAGGTTTATCAGTATTTGCAGTGTAAATAATAAATTTAATGTCTTAAATAACAGCATTATGATCATTGTGGAGTGTGGTCTTGCCGTTCTTTCTCCGTTTATTTGCCATATTTCATCGTCGTAGATCATTTTTTCCACTATAGTTTGTGTTTTATGGAATTAATCCATTGTAATTTGGAAATATTAAAGTAGCAGATGTGGAGGAGATCTGCCATTAAGAGGGGAGACCAGAGGAGAGTCATGAAGGGGGCTAATTGCTTCAGGGACTATAGTAAAACAAAAACAACAACAACAACAAAAAAGGCCTGACCATGGTCTAATATAATGAGCTGTAACATGGACACTAATGCTGCAGGCAAACAAAAATGTGAGTGTTGTTTGTAAAATAGGTTAAATTTATTTTTGGAAACTTTGAACATGTTCAGTTACAATTGTTTATAAGGAGAAACCGGTTTAAAGTACAAATCCATTTTTTTCTTTCTTGTAATTACATACAGTTTAAGAATTTATTACATAATAATGACAAATACTTCGCAGAATTGTTTACTTTTATATTGAATGAAAAAGGTTTATACAAATTTACTTTTAGGACATTTCCTGACACAGTTATTGACAAAAAAGATAAAAGAACTGTTAATTTATAATATTAAAAGGGTTAAATGATTTCAAGACTGGTAAAGTATTTTTTAATCAGAGAGGGGCGGAGCCGGCAATGGAGTAGGACGCGATTCACTTGAGCTCCCGCTGGACCTTTGCTTTGTCAAAATTTAATAGCGCTTTGAGCACAGTACTTTGATATGTTTGCTCAATAATACTGCTGTATACGGAAAGTTCGTGCTTGGACAGTTTGATGGCGTCAAATCTCCGAAAATTTGCATACAAAGGAGCTTCCACCACTGGGCCCAACACAGCCTCGGCTACGAGTACCAACACCACATCGGCGCCAAGGACCTCCCCGTGGTCTGATAAAGAGAAGATGGATATCGTTAAAGCGGATATTCTGCAGTCGCTAAAAGCAGACATTTCTGAGACGATAAAGTCCGAGTTGAAGGCTGTGATGAAGTCTGAACTTAAGAAAGAGTTGAAAACCGCACTCGCCGACGACTTTAGCTTCATAAAAGGTGAGCTGCAGGCTGTTAAGGTGGAGCTAACAAACAACACTGCGGCGCTACATTCCGACATTGACCAAATGAAAACCACCATTCGGGAGATTGAAGATGGGCTAAATGCATGGTCCGACGAGGTGGCTGCTTTAAAATCTACGGTAACTGCCCTGAACACCGAGGTGACGGCGCTCAAAGCGAAATGTGAAGACATGGAGGGAAGACAGAGGCGCTGTAATATCAGGATTATCAGAGTTGCAGAGGCTGAAGGATCATGTTCTACTGCTGTGGTCTCATTGATGCTTAAAGAGGTGTTACAGCTGGACAGAGACGTGCTTATAGACCGCTCGCACAGAAGTCTGGTCTCGAGACAGAACGGGAAAACACGCGCCATCTTCGCCAAACTTCATTATTACAAGGACTGCACTGAGATACTGAGCCGGGTGCGTGCCATGGCGCGCGACCGAAAGCCGCTCACGTACAAGGGGCAGAGGATTGGCATCTTTCCGAACTACACTGCAAGCGTCGCCAAAGCCCGGGCTGCCTTTACGGAGGTGAGGAAGCTGCTATTCAACCGCCAGGGAGTTCGGTTTGGCATCTTATTCGCAGTGCGCCTCTGGATTACGCACAATGGAGAGGAGAAGGAATTCACGGATGCAGCAGAAGCCATGACTTACGTTAAGGACAAAATCATCCACAGATAAGTTTTGAGATGGCTTAATGCAGTGACTAAACAGTGATGAACCTCATTTAAGTGTTTGTTTTCTTGTTAATGCACTTAGCATATCACAAATTTGTTTCTGATGGGGCAGTCTGTGTCTGTTTATCTTGCTATACAGCAGTATCTTTGGTTATGGCTCTTCATGGGCTCTATTTTAATTATTCTTGTCCAAAGATGGTCCGGAGGGAGCTTTGATGTGGTTGGCTCGTTTAAGTTCCTCAACACAAGCACTCAATGTGTGGATTTGTTTTTGGAGGATCTTTTGTTCACCTCGTTTTAGGTGCTATGGGAGGGGGGAGTGGGATTTGCCAGACTTGTTTGTTTGTTGAATTGCCAGACATCTGTTGTTTTTATTTAATTGTTGTCAGATTATGGTTTTTACAATTTCAGCTCTTGACTCTCATCTTTATCCAACCAACATGAGTAGCTCTTCCAGTCTCAGTGGTCTGGATGGGTGTTCACTTAATATTGTAAGCTGGAATGTTAAATCGCTTAATCATCCGGTTAAACGTAGAAAGGTATTTACGCATTTAAAACAACTTAAAACAAATATCGCATTTCTTCAAGAGACACACTTTCGTACATCTGACCATTCTTTATTGAAGGGGGCCTGGGCCGGGCAGATATACCACTCTAACTTTCCATCTATAGCCAGGGGGGCGGCAATACTAATTGACTCAAACACCCCATTCACAATGACGAGTATTGAGGCTGACTCTGCTGGGCGCTATGTTATTGTAGTAGGATTACTATACACCTTCACTGTTATTCTAGCTAACATTTATGCACCAAATTGGGACAATCACATGTTTTTCTCCAATCTATTCTCCAGATTACCAAATATGACAACGCATCATCTCATCCTTGGGGGGGATATGAACTGTACACTCTCTTCAGTATTAGATCGCAGTTCACACAACAAATCCTCAGTGTCTAATTCAGCTCGTGCAATCCAGATGTTTCTTAAATCATATGGGGTCGCTGACGTGTGGCGGTTTCGCAACCCCACCACTAGGGAATATTCTTTCTATTCTCCTGTTCACAAGACCTACTCGCGTATAGACAATTTTTTCCTTGATAATAGACTTCTCCCTCTTGTGACTGAGTGCAAGTACGGTGCAATTGTTATTTCAGATCATGGTCCTTTGACTTTGTCAGTGCGAATTCCCGGCACTCACTCCATTTACCGTCCTTGGAGATTAAACCCATTGCTTTTATCTGATGAAGCCTTTAATAGTTTCATTGCAACTGAGATTACATCATTTATTGATATCAATACAACTCCAGGAATGTCTTTTCTAAGTATTTGGGAATCGTTAAAGGCATATTTACGCAGACAGGTAATTTCATATTGTGCAAATTGGAAAAAGATAAACAATATTCGTCTGAAAGAGCTCGAAGATGAGATTTTAGAGCTAGATAGATTATATAGTTATTCACCATCATCAGATATTTTGAAAAAACGTTTATCGCTTCAAACTGAGTTTGATCTCTTGTAGACAAAACAGGCCAAATATCTCATCTCTAAATCCCGACAAGGCTATTACGAACATGGTGAAAAAGGCTGGACGTGTACTTGCTCACCAGCTCACCAGATCTCCAGGCCCGGACGGATTTCCGGCTGACTTTTATAAAAAGTTTTCCACTCAGCTATCACCCTTGTTATTGTCAGTTTTCGAAGAATCACTATCATCGGGGTCCCTCCCTCAGACCATGCGTCAGGCAGTTATCTCATTATTACTGAAAGGGGGTAAAAACCCCTTGGAGTGCGGCTCATTCCACCCAATTTCCCTTCTTAACACAGACGCTAAAATTCTTGCCAAAGTGTTGGCGCGTCGTCTCGAGGTGGCTCTTCCCTCTATTATTTCACCTGACCAAACTGGTTTTATTAAGAATCGTTATTTATTTTTTAATATCAGGCGCCTTCTGAATGTCCTCTATGGCCCCTCTACACCCGGTACACAAGAGATAGTGCTTTCACTTGATGCTGAAAAAGCGTTTGACCGGGTGGAGTGGGGCTATCTTTTCTGTACGCTTGGGAGGTTTGGATTTGGACCCAAATTCTTATCTTGGGTAAAACTTCTATATACATCCCCTATGGCTGCCGTACGCACCAACAATAATTTGTCTACTTACTTCGAGTTCCACCGAGGTACAAGACAGGGGTGTCCATTGTCGCCCCTTTTATTTGCAGTTGCAATGGAACCTCTTGCTCTTGCTCTGAGGCAGAATACTGATATCAAAGGTATTTGGCGTGTTGGATTAGAGCATAAAGTCTCGCTTTATGCGGATGATATGTTACTGTACATATCCCAACCTTTGTCCAGCCTCCCTAATTTATTGGTCCTACTTCAAGAATTTAGCAAATTATCTGGCTACAAAGTTAATGTTCAGAAGAGCGAGCTGATGCCTATTGGGTCCAGTCAGACTCTTTTAGACTCATTTCCTTTTAAAATTAGCTCCAGGAAATTTAAATACCTTGGAATCTGGATCACCAATAAATATAAGGATCTGTACACTGCAAATTATCAACCCCTTTTATCTAATCTTAGAAATGATTTTGAGCATTGGGACTCTCTGCCTCTCTCTCTAGGTGGTAGAATTAATATAGTCAAAATGAATGTCTTGCCCAAATTTTTATATATATTTCAATGTCTTCCCTTTTTTCTGACAAAGTCCTTCTTCTCAAAGTTGAACAACTATATTTCAACTTTTATCCGGCACAAAAAACCACCCCGTATCAAAAGAAGTATGCTACAGAGACCTCGTACAATGGGCGGCATGGCTCTTCCGAACTTTTTGTATTATTATTGGGCCACCAATATACGAGCAATGTTGTATTGGAGGAATAGTGATACTGCATCTCCTGTATGGACAACTGTGGAGGGAGCCTCAGTTGGTTCCACCTCTTTGTCAGCTTTACTATGTGCTGAACTGCCATTTGCACAACCTCTCTCTCACTTCACCTCCAACCCAGTTGTCATACACTAAATCAAAATTTGGAATCAGTTCAGAAGGTCCTTCTCCCTAAAGAACATGCCCCAGGCTGCTCCTATAAAAAAAACCCCATCTGTTCATCCCATTAATACTATGCCGAAAATACAATGTAAATAATTTTATTTTTTCATTGTACTTGTACTGTGTTTTATGATGTCTGGCAATTGATGTAACATGTGATGTGTAGGTTTGTGTGTGTATATGTGCATACAGGTATATGTGTGTGTGCATGTGTATACATGTGCACATGTATCTTAATGTCTGGTTTTGGGGGATATTTTGTTCTTTTGTATGTTATGATTTTTATTTTTTTTCTTTTGTTCCTTTTTGGATTTGGATTCTTGATAAAGGAAAAAAAAACCTAATAAGAATACATTGATCAAAAAAAAAAAAGTATTTTTTGAGCATTTTGAGCACACTGAAACAATACCGCAATAATGATGACTGTGACTATTTTGGTCACAATAACTGTGATATAAAATTTTCATATCGTTACATCACCAGTCTGACAATATCCTGCCTTCCTGGAAGTCCTTCAGTGTCTGCATTAATGTCACAGCGCATTAATGGGGCGTCGGTGGCGCAGTTGGATAGTGCGCTTGGTCAGTGATCGGGAGGTTGCAGGTTCAAGCCCAGCTCCGGGCGACACATGGCGATGTGTCCTTGGGCAAGACACTTAACCCCAAGTTGCTCCCACTGCTGCGTCAGTGGCGTGTAAATGGGCATGAAAGGGCGTGAATGTGTTAGAGAAGCTGATGGATAACTAACATAGAAACTCTGAACCATCAGTGTGAATGTGAGTGCGAATGGGTGTGAATGGGTATGAATGGGTAGGTGTGACCTGCGGTGTAAAGCAGCTTTGAGTAGTCAAAAGACTAGAAAAGCGCTATATAAGCTCAAGTCCATTTACCATTTACCATTTACAGCCTCCAGGCACAGTTTTATTGCCTGGGCAATATTTTTTATGGGGCATTATTATCTACTGGAGCCCATCCCAGCTGTCATTGGGCGAGAGGCAGAGTACACCTTGGACCAGACACCAGTCGATTACATGGCCACATAGAGAGACAGACAGATTCATGCTCACACTCATACCTAAGGCCAATTTAGGGTCACCAATTAACCTAATGACCATGTTTTGGTCTGTGGGAGGAAGCCGGAGTGCCCGGAGAGAACCCACACCTGCATGGGAAGAACATGCAAACTTCACACAGAAAGGCTCCTTTCTGACCCAAGAATCGAACCGGGAACCTTCTTGCTGTGAGGCACAAGCACTACCTGCTATGCCACCTGCCCTAAAAAACACAAATATTACAGTTAAATCTTTGCATTATTTGCCCAAATTGTCTTTCTAAGACAATTCAATTTCTAAGCCTCTCTAAGACACTCTTTATAAACTCAATCATGATGCTGACCCAGGGTAGGGTTTACAGTTTTTCACGGTTCTTAACAAACAACAATCAATAATTTGGCAGTTTGCAAAACTCTCACTTCAAGTACCAATTGCTCAGCCCACTTTGCCACATATAAACACTCCCTTATCTGCATTAGACTCTGACTTTCCCTCTTTACACTCTGTCAATTTCACATCACCGTGTTGCCAAAGCTGTACACACAATGGTCAGTTGTTGCACACACTCCAATTGAAATCTCAAAGCATCAACCCACAACACACAACTATGCAAACCTCTACACACCCAGGTCTGATGAGCAACTTTCAATCAGGAGAACTGCAGCATAGAAGGGCCTTGAGCCTCTGCTTTGTTTGGTGAGCACTGAACAGGCAACGACAACCAGAGAAGGAGAAGGGTAAGAGTAAGATTTGGAGGAGGAAGAGGAAGAAATGGAGGAGGAGGAGGAGGAGATGGAGGAGTAAGAGGTTGAGGAATGGGGGACAGGGAGGAGGAGGAAGAGGAGGAGTAGGAGGACGGGGAGGCCAAGGAGGAGGAAGAGTGGGACAAGGAGGACAATAAGGAGGAGGAGAGAAAGGGGCGTCAGTGGCAAAGTTGGATAGTGCGCTTGGTCAGTCATCGGGAGGTTGCAGGTTCAAGCCCAGCTCCGGGCGACACATGGCGATGTGTCCTTAAGCAAGACACTTAACCCTAATTTACATGCCTCTGCTGCATCAGTGGCATGTAAGGGTGTGAATGTGAATGTGTTGGAGATACTGATGGATAACGAACATAAGAAGCATCAGTGAGTGAATGTGAGAGTGAATGGGTGTGAATGGTGACCTGCAGTGTAAAGCGGCTGGATCATTCACCGACCACAGTTTGGGAGTCAGACTCCCTATCTACCTTGAAGGTTAGATTTAAAACATTCCTCTTTGATAAAGCTTTCAGTTAGGGACCAGCTTATAGTTTATAAATTAGTTCATAAATTAGACTCATAGTTAGGATGCAATAGGCCTAGACTGCCAGGGGGGATCTGGTACACTGGGCTCTATCTCTCTCTCTCACTCTCTCTCCACATCTGCCTTTGCCCCTATTGTTTGCTTCTGTACTCGTCTCTGGCTCTTGTCTTGTAGGTGGTCTGGGATCCTTGGTGGAGACTGCCTGCTGCTGTGGAGCCACGAAGCCTCAAAAACTACAATTGGCCACATAATTAGCCACTTCATTAGGAACATTCCATTCCCATTATCATTATAGCTGTTAATGTAGATATTAGTATGATCTCCATATCCATGATCGATACATCTACAGTATCTATTTTTTTATCACCACATAGGCATGAGGTCCCTCTGAAAATGGGATGTCACATCTCAAGAAGCCTTTAACACATTCATACTCAATGGAGACAAATATGGTTGGGATGCACTTGTGGTCTGGGCATCCATGAGTTCGTCACTACCATAAATTCTTATTTTCAGTAAGAATATCATTGGTTATACTTCTATAAAATGATCACCACAACCATTCAGACATGAGGACCCTCCTGAAAACGAGATGTAGCATCTCAAGAGGCCAACCTCAAATAAATCAGACGACAGGTCTGTGGTTCTTTTTAGTCCACTTGTCTCCTCCTACCTCCCTTCCTTTGCCCTGCTTAACAGAAGGTTTTTTCTTGCCACCATGATGGAGGGATTCATGATTGGCTATAGGGATTCATGTTGGGTGTTGGATGTATATATTTGTATACATGTATATGTGTATCTTTATATGTATATATGTGTCTATGCATATATGTGTATCCACAAAATGAAGACTTCTTGCTCTGTTGTAAAGTGTCTTGAGATAACACTTGTTATGAATTGGCGCTATACAAATAAAGATTGATTGATTGATTGATTGATTGATTGATTGATTGATTGATTGATTGATTGATTGATTGATTGATTGATTGATTGATTGATTGATTGATTGATTGATTGATTGATTCATTGATTCATTCATTCATTCATTCATTCATTCATTGACCATGTTATGAATCTGAGAGAGGCTGGCCTGAGAGTCCAGCCAAACCTCAGCCGTTTCACCTTCACTGGAATCATCAGGACCTTCAGAGTAGAGAACAGGTACTAGAGTAAATCTATTTGTCTTGTGTTCTTTACTCTACAGTAATCAATAGAATACAGTGTGCTGACAGCATCTGTATTTTACAGGACTGAAGGACAACATTGTCGGGGCCGGAGACAACGAATTGTTTCTGGAGAGCAGGAGACAGAAATTGTGAACATAGTGAGGGAAAACAATGCCATCACACTGAAGCAAATCCAAACAAGGATCCTTGCAGACCACGCCATATTCCAGAACATACAAACAACAAGTCTCTCAACACAGGACTGCATCCTATTTAAGAATAGCTTGCGGATGAAGCAAGTGTAGCGTGTGCCACTTGAAAGGAACACTGAACACATAAAGAAACAGGAGACTTGATGTGGTCAAGTGTAACCTTTGACTTCTTTTTCTTTTTTTTTACGTACATTTTCTTTAGAAATGCCTGTGCACTGAAACACTGTAACTAAAACAATCATTTGCTGCATACTTATGTGATATTTTTGTTTGAAGAAGTGGGCCTACACAGACACTTTCCAAAAGGAAAAATGGGTAATTCTCATTAGTCATTGCCATTCAAATTGTGTGTTGCATTTCTACTATTGGGTTTTCAATTTTGCACTTCAGTGTGCTGTGAATGCTTGGTAATGTGCAGCAAATGCTGAGCTGTGTGTATCAGTTGACTGGTATGTGTGTGTCATTGGAGAATGTGGCCGTGTGTACCAAATGAGAACACGAGTTCCATTTAGTGAACAGTTAAGAGATTTGATGGCAAAGAGTCATCTTGAAAAGAGAGTGTCAGGTTCAGCATTTTGTGTGTGAGGTTTCCAGGTTTGTGTGTACAATTTGAAAGAATCAGAGGAACCAGGGACTGGCACACAAGCAGGCACATTCTTTCTCACATTCACACCTACAAGCAATTTGGGCTGACCAATTCACCAAACCTGCATGTGTCTGGACTGTGTGAGAGCAAGCAAGAACATGGCAAATGTACACAGGCAGGTCCCAGATGGTCCTTAGTCTAAAAGAGGTGACAGGGAGACATTCCGCCGAACCGAGCCATCATGCCTCTGTGCGGCCAACTGTGGAAACTGTCTGCCTACTGGACAGCTTCAGGCAGGATTGAATGAATAATGCAAAATGTTACCAGTCCTGTACTGCTGTAGTCAAAAACAATAGCGTTGGTGATATGGACATAAAGTCATATCTTAATAGTTTGAACTGGCCGAATAGCATTAAAACAATATATCTTTTTTTGGTAGTTGGTTCATTTTCTGGAAAGTAAAAATGACCTTTACTAGACTAAAATTATAAATGGGGCTGTTATTTGATTCTGTTAATATTTACATTACATAGGAGGGACCAGGGATGAAGTATTTTTGTCGGCCAATGCAGAACTTATCTTTACTTAAATCATGCTGGTTCCCTCAGCTGCAAATCTAAGTGCCAGTGGGAATTTTCATGTGTTTTTAGCCATCCCTAATTGTAACCTATGTAGCAAACAAAAATCATCAAACTTACATGTTCTTCTCAATGAGATAATCTTAACACACGCACCTACTTTTCACGATGCTATAAGCTTTAATGTAATTGTCAGGAGTAAAAAGCTATGAGTAAGCTACTATGGAACTACAACATGGTCAACTTCAAAGCAGCAACAAGATTTCAAATGAACATCTTATTGTAACCTCTTTTTTGAGAGTTTCATCATAACTGAGTGACATGATCGAGTTGGTCCTCATGGCTGTGGGTGTATTGAGTGTATTAATTACTGATTTTAAAAAACAATAAGAAATGTTTTCTTTCTGGTCCCCAGCCATTTTTCTAATCCTTGTTTTCAGTTACTTACCAACCATCTTATTAAATGCATAACGATTCAAGATTCCACAGCAAGCAATATCAGAGAATTAGTTATTTATTTTATTATTTCCCATTAATGCGTGTTCACCATGAAACTCATTTCAGACACTCATCCAAGACCCGTATTCCAATCCCATTTGCTCCTGAGGGGTGGGAACCAATAAGTGCTGAATGCTAATTCACTTCTGTGTTTCTGGATCTATTCCTGCACAACTAAATGGTTCAATGTTTTATACAAAAATAATAGTAAAGGTGACAGAAATTGAAATTGTGGAAATTGACTGCATTTTTTTTTGTTATGAGAGATGAAATTGCTGAAAACCCCTGCAGAAAAAAACATATTTTAGTATAATCAGGAAAGTACTCAAAAACCAAGGGCACTCTGTTCGACAGCATGAAGCATATTAAGTCTACAAAGACACATTTGAGATGAATTTGTCTATACTTTGCTCAAGCCTTGCCCAAAGCCATGCACAGAGCAGAAAAAGGATGGACTATGTAACCATGAAAAAATGTATTTGGTCATTGTAAAGGAAACTGATCAAAGTGTTTTCTCTCTTTTTCCATTTACAGTTTTTCACAGTTCTTAACACAAATTTCTCAAAACACTAAAGGATTCCTTCAAGTTGTACACACAAACCTGGAAACCTCACACACAAAATGCTGAACCTGACACTCTCTTTTCAAGATGACTCTTTGCCATCAAATCTCTTAACTGTTCATTAAATGGAACTCGTGTTCTCATTTGGTACACACAGCCACATTCTCCAATGACACACACATACCAGTCAACTGATACACACAGCTCAGCATTTGCTGCACATTACCAAGCATTCACAGCACACTGAAGTGCAAAATTGAAAACCCAATAGTAGAAATGCAACACACAATGTGAATGGCAATGACTAATGAGAATTACCCATTTTTCCTTTTGGAAAGTGTCTGTGTAGGCCCACTTCTTCAAACAAAAAGATCAAGCAAGTATGCAGCAAATGATTGTTTTAGTTACAGTGTTTCAGTGCACAGGAATTTCTAAAGAAAATGTACCTAAACAAACAAAAATAAAATCAAAAGGTTACACTAGACCACATCAAGTCTCCTGTTTGTATCGGGCCAGAGGACCTCATCCACATCCCAGAGGATGGTCTCTCTGGCATCATCACAGGCCTCCTCCATGGCCTCCTCATCCTCCTCTTCCTCCTGCTCTTCATCCTCATCCTCCTCTTCCTCCTCCACCTCCCCCTCGCCCTCCTTCTCCATCTCCTCCTCCCCCCCTCCTCCTCCCTGTCCTCCTACTCCTCTACCTCTTACTCCTCTTACTCATCCATCTCCTCCTCTTCCTCCTCCAAATCTTACTCTTACCCCTTTCCTTCTCTGGTTGTCTTTGTCTGTTGTTCAGTGCTCACCAAACAAATCAGAGGCTCAAGTCCTTCTATGCTGCAGTTCTCCTGATTGAAAATTGCTCACCAGACCTGGGAGTTTAGAGGTTTGCTTAGTTGTGTGTTGTGGGTTGATGCTTTGAGATTTCAGTTGGGGTGTGAGTGCAACAACTGACCATTGTGTGTACAGCTTTGACAACAAGGTGATGTGTGATTGACATCAGAGTGTAAAGAAGGAGAGTCAGAGTCTAATGCAGATAAGGGAGTGTTTATATGTGGCAAATTGGGCTGAGCAATTGGTACTTGAAGTGAGAGTTTTGCAAACTGCCAAATTATGTGCTAACGCTTAATGATTAAAGTTCTGTTCATTGGATCATTCTCTCAACAGAAACACTCAAAGGCAAATTGCTGTTAACTCATGACCTGCTGTCTTGGCCATAAGTACTTTGTATTTCAATGGGAGTGTTCTTTGTTAGATTTAATTAAAAAAGCATAATGAATAAAATGAAATCTCTGTTTTTTTTCCCCAAATTAACAAACATAAATGATATTGACAAAATCCGAAGGGACTTACCTCCTATCTCACTCAAGAAAACATCTCAATAATTGTTAGAAACTCATCCACATTTCAATTTATTACACACATGAAAACAGAGACAAAAAAGCACACTCCCCAAATCTCAGGTATGGGATCATGGTCCTCTCTGTTGCTAGGATACGGTTCATTTCTCTGCTGTGACAATCTCACTTTCATGAGAAAGATTCAGTCTCTCTGTTCTCCCTCTCTCTGCTTTACTATATTTATCGCTCCATCACTCTACCTCTCTCTGAGAACACATCCACACGCTGCTGAACTGAAAACTATAGTGTGTTGGTGTGTGCGTGTTAATTAGGCAGCTGGAGTAACCCACAGACTAATGGCCTCTCATAACTGGCTAGTGAATGAGCCAATCAGCTGGGGTGCCTGGGTTACACAGAGCTCAGGTCATTGATCTATTGGAACTGGCTGCATTGACCGAGGAGACCCATCCAACAGGATTATCTTAAAGAAGGTGAAAGGGGGAATTGAGAGAGGGGTTGACGAGACATAATAGCAGCAGGAAAAAAGAGAGAGCAAAGGTGATTGAGATCGAGAGGATGAACAAGAAAAGAGAAAAGTGAAACAATGATATGAGGGAAGGAAGAGATGTAGGAGAGACAGCAAAAGGAACATGAGAGCAGGAGAAGAGAGGGGGACAGGAGAGAGAATACGAGGAGAGGAGAGACTAAGGCCCCATCCACACAAAGACAAAACGCTAAACAGTTTCCAAAACGATCGTCATAAAGACGAAGGCGTCTCAGAAAATGTGTGCGTCTACATGAATGCACTCGATATGCATCAAAACGCTGTAAAAACACATGCCAGACCTCTAGGGGCACTGTAACAATATGACGGAAACAAGCGGAAACAGACGAAAAACAGTGGGCATGCGCACTTGCGGCAAAAGTGGAAACAGATATTGTGATAAAGTGATCATAAAGTGCTGTAATGTGTCCTCGATAATTGTTTGTTCAACTCGGTGGTGATTGAGAAGGAGATTTTGCTGCAACAGGGATAATAGGGTCACTAGCTTCATTAGCACATATGCTACACCGTACGCCGCCATTGTTGTTGTTGTAGTTGCCACGTGTGGCGCATGCGTGTCAATGACGATATGATGCTATGACGTAAGCGTATCAGAAAAGTTACGGAGAGCCAGTAAACACGGAGCTGCGTATATGGCATTTCAAAATCTTTCCACTCTGGAACCTGGTTTCAAAAACGTTGTTTACACACCCCCAAAATGCTGTCTTCGTAAGGATGATACACAGATTTGGCAAAAAATGTATGCGTTTAGACCTCTGTTTGGCTTCGTGTGGATGGGGCCTAAAGGTGGACACCGAAAACAAAAGAAGAGAGGGGGAGGAAAGAGAGAGAGAGAGAAGGGAACAAAATCAAAGAGAGCTCAGCACTGCAGGAAGGTGGCAGAATGATACATACTACAAATACACACAAAATCTCCCAACAACACATACACACAAGAACTTCAAACATCTGAACTGAATGTGTGTAGCAGAGGCTCTGTCCACACAATGACCTTCTTAACTTGGCTGGAAGAAATCTATAACCACACACACTAACACACACATAGACACACGCAGAGAATGATTCAGTGAAATGCATTAATTTGAGCGTCCCCACCTGTGTCCTGTGTTTTTTGCATGTTCAGTGACAAAATGAAAGGAGTAGAATCAGATATTGTTGCTGTGAGGCATGGGCACTTGCCTGCTCTGCCACTGTGGTTCATATTATGTTTTCTGTTAATCGTTCAGTTCTTATTTTATGTACTTTGTCACTTTTGTCTTTTAATACAAACCTTACATCTGACATCATAACTATGGGTGTTCTGACAGAAAAGATGCCTCCAACTTGATTGTGTTTAAAGAAAGTTAAGTTACAGTCATTATTACAAAAACATAGGATGGACAAAAATAGGGAAAAAAGGACTGTAAAACTTAAGTTTCACTGGGAAACATCTTGCTGGAAACATATTTTCATGAAGAAACGAGGACCTTACAAACATTATAGCTGTACTGCTCTAGAAGAAATCACAATATTTTAGCAGTGAATGCCAGCTAAGGTCCAAAAGAGCTCATATTCTACTAAACTCTGCTTATATAATGATTTTGATGGTTTGCTAGAGCGGGTTCTACACTATATACTGAGTACCCCATATCCATCTGTATTATCTCTCTGTCTTTGAGCTTTTGTGCATGGAAATGCTGTTATAAGACGAAACTTGTTGAACATGAATTTGACATGCCAGACGGACCTTTGCTAATCTTTATTAGAATAGTCATTTCCTGCTGTCATCACACTCGTAGTTTGCCTCCTGCTCCAAAGGATGCTTATTTGGACATCACTGTAGATTGGAGCTCAGCAAGGTGGATCTGTCTGACTACAGACATTGAATTAGGCTGATCCCTCTGCCTTGCAAGGTCAAAAGGGCATATCAAACTCAAATGAGCAAAATAATAAGAACTCCTAAAAGTTCCACAGTTCATAAGAAAAAATATGTCAAGCAATGCATCTCTCTCAGCATGTCCACATTTTAACACCCTCTCACACTGTTTAAACAGATCAAATTTAAGCTAGCTACCAGCTACACTCAGGGTAACTAATGCAAATTTAGTGTTAAACTGGTTTATTTTGAAACAAGAAAAGCACTCGGAGAACGCAGACCTCTGCCAGCGCCACAGATCTCACTCATATTATTATTTTCACCATAAAAATTAGCCCTACCTTTCATCTCAATATTTAGATGCCTTGACCATGAAAACCTAGCATTAGCAATTGGATTCCTAATGATATCTATTATAGTTCAGTAGTTATTCACGAAAATCACATTTTTCGTCATGGTAGATCCAGACGGTCATCCAGATGACTCCTGAATTCAAATTGTTTGTTCCTTGTCCCAATCTGGACATTTCCTGAAATTCATCCATAACTTCTTGATTTATGTTGTTAACAGACAAACAAAGCAAGTAACAAAAAAACAAACAGACGCCAGCAATCACATAACCTCCTGTGGAGGTCATCTAGAGACATAAATCGCATACACTTAGGGCTTACGCTTTTGTAAAAATGTATTTGTATTAGTTTATATAGAAAACTTGATTATTAGACTTTCAATGCTTTTGGAAAATTTAAACCTAAGTAAACTTATATTGTGCATTTTTTACAGATTCAGACACTGCATATCTGACAAAACAAAAATAAACTTTCTATCAGGACCTGTTGTGCCTATCGCTTCTTAAAATTACACTGAAGCATGCACATGTGCCCGCCGTTTAATGAGCGGAGGGACTGTGATCACCACAGGGGCGTTGTTCACATACTCTGACACACACACAAACACACGTACAAGCTCATGAGGATAGCTTGCTGGTTTCCACAACAACAGGCTGCAACCTGTCTGACAGCTCTCTCTCTCTCCCTTCCCCTCATCCCTCTGTTCTCCTCTACCTTCAAGAGTCCATCGAGACTCAAAAGTGTTTTTCTGATGTCAGTTTTTATGTGTGTGTATGTGCGCGCCTGCAGTTGGCAGCATCTGGCCCTAATTTCCTTCTCTCTTACTGTTGTGCATAAGATACCACACAAACACCTGATATAATAAAAGAGGAGAAAAGAAATGATCACAAAATATCACAGTATGTTTCACAGGGAAACCTTTATCAGTTGCAATGATGACAAAAAATATTTGGTTTTAAGCAGTGACATTATATTTATGAATGCACTGAGCTAGATATAATTTCCATTTCCAGCCACTGAAGTGTACGTGCGTGTAAGAGTGCGTATGCGTGTCATTTCTAACTGGCATCATTCTGCTCTATCTCTACCAGCAGGTCTAATGGCATTGAACAAATAACGCTGCGCATGCATCCACACACATAATGAAAGGTTGCTGAAGTTTTACCCTATGAGAATTGTGAAGAGGCACTGAAGCAATTAGTGTATAGAAAATGGAGCCTAAGGCCAATGCATCATTTAAAATCACAGTGGCACAAATGGAAGAAAAAATCGGTGTATTTGGAGGCTTTTAAAAGAGTCTATAAAGCACATGAAACTGCAGACCTTTATGGTATAGAAAGCGAACTCAGACATGTCTTAGTTTAAGCTTACTTTAGATTAATCATATTGTTTTATTAAAATGTGTTAGTACATAGTACCAACATGAAATTAGAAAATATGCTTACATTTTCACCTCGTACATATTGCTTTAATATTAACTTCCATATAGGTTTGACTCCATCAATGACAATCCCAAAGCACTTTTGAACCATGTATTATGATTATCTAATGATTGTTCCTCGAGGACAATGGTTCTCCACTATCCTTCCAGTTTTGACTTTTGAAAGGGGGAGGGAGAGAAAAGAGGAGGACACTCTGAAAACTCACCACAGGCTGGATTCGAGCCCCGGGCCAGCATAAACATGTACACAGGAGGTGCCTATTTGCTTGCCACTATACTAAACCAGCACCCCCAGCTTTCATATTCTAACCAACTTCAAAAATGTGGGAGTCCAAAGGAAAAAAAACCCCAGCTTTGATTGAAATGTACAGTGGAAAAGCTGTTACCATAGAGGCAATTCCAAGGCTACAAATAAACCAGAGATGGTCCTGTTGTATTTGCTAAAATGTTTTCCGATTACCATGTAACTTTTGATTTCCCAAAACCACAGAATAAAATTGTCAATCAAAGGGTTAAATACTGCAGCAACATTTATTGAAAAGCCATCATATTGTATATATAAGTGCAGAGAAACAACTATCTAAAAAAGCAAGTTTATTCCCTGTGATTTATTTACAGATGTTCAAAATGAAAACTGAACTATGGACTTAAGAAGGAAAAAAAACATATTACACAAAGTAATTGACTATGTGGGAAATCAGTCAATATGTTTGTGTAAGGAACTTATAATAAGCTAAAAATATAAACACTCCTGATTGTATAATTAAAATGCTATATTATTGTTGATGCCAAGGTTAAATGCACTATTAATAAAACTTTTCTTTAAACCTTGCTCTTTAAAGCCTCTGTGAAAACTGCCAGTAGATCTGAGCTACAGTGACAACAAGCTGTCTTTGCAAGCTTACAATCATTAGATGACTGTGCATACAGTGTGTTTGTGTAACTCTCTGTGTCCTTGGACATGGATGTGGGGAATGAAGGCAAAATACTGGGTTTCCATAGGAACCAGCCAAGGCTGGGCTGGCGGCGGCGAGTCAAAAGATGATTGGAGAGCAAGTAAAGAGGGAGAGGTGGCACATATGGAGTCAAATATTAATGACTTAAATGACCTACACTAAATAGATAGGCAGTAGTGAGAGAGACAGCAAGCAGACAAATGAATCAAATGAGTTGAGCTGTCGTCAAAACTCACCCACAGAAGTTATCATTAAGTTGTAAGTTGTAGCTCTGTGAGCTAAATGTGAGAGAAGAAATCTAGCAACACCTCGAGTTCCATTAATAATGTTTTCCCTTTAAGAGACTGTAAGGAGTTTTTAAGTAATTACAAAAAAGTCCCACTTTTAGATATATGCCTGATGGAAATACACACTTTAAGATGAGTTTTGTAGCATCAAAATAGGTTATCTATAAATGCTATTCCTTAGCTTAGTGGTCGGGTTGAACAGGGCTGGACTGGCCTGGATACTCAACTTCTGGAAAAAGACAATTAAAACTAGAGCAAACTTACATTATTTTATTATTTATATTACACGTCTTAGAGCACCGGGCTATAAGTATATATATATATAGCCAGCTAAAACTACGATAATAAGTTTTCCAAAAATTGCTTGTTGTCACACATCAAAAACTACCGCTACATAACTAGAAAGAGATACATTACCTTGTAGCTTTGCATCCTGTAAGTTGTTGAAAAAAGAAGCTGTAAAGCAATGCAGAGTTCTGAGGAAGGTCCGAGCTGCATTTATCACAACAAACAGTCACGTCTTTTGGTGTGTTCCAGTTGTAGTCAGAAGTAGGAATTTCTGGGTTCCGAGTAGGAAACTGCAACTGGAACGTTCCCCGAAGTCTGAATTTCCTACTGGGAACTCGGTGAAACCTCGCCACCCCCGAGTTGACAATGGAAGATGGATGCCCCAGTGTGAACAGTTATTTAGTTCCTGTCAATTTATTAAAATTAATCCATTTATTTGCACTTCTGACTGGGGTGTGTTGCTCTAGATCAGCTGTATACATAGTATTGCTAGACTTATATTTACAAAAATGCTGCCATAGTGATAATCACATTCTTCATGTGATATTTGTGAACAACAACACAGGGCGTGCTAACAACAGCTAACAATAGCCTGGTAGATCGGCATGTTTTTTTCCGACTTCAACTGGAACGCCGATAAGTTGGAGATGATGTCACTCCCATTTCCGAGGTTACTGGAACGCAGCATTACGACAGTCGCTGCACGTGCTCATGGGTAGCAGAGTCTTTATTTCGCCGGTAATAGATTCTCCTCACAGCACCTTTAAGTGTGTGAGATATATCTAAAAGTTTTAGAGTAATTAAGTCATTCATCAAGAGACAAATGCTTAAAACTTTAAAGAGTGAGATTAGACATAAATGAAGCATACTAACTGCTTTCAAGTGCATCTTCATGCAAATATCTTTTAATAACTGAGCCTCCTCAATGTTTTACAGGAGGTACTTTGTTCTTTTCTTTGTATGCTTCATTTTGTGTGTCTGTGAACATAGGGCTGATGTGAAGTTTTGTGGCTTGCCAATATGTATTTTGGAAAATTAAAAAAAAAAAAGATTATGATTTACTTTCAACAGTGGAGTCCTCCATTGAGTCAACTTTGGCTCAAACAGTGATGGATGGTGTAACCTGATACTGATGTACCTTGACCTTGGAGTTCACTTCTAATCTCTTTGGAAGTTGTTCTGGGCTCTTTTGTTATCATTCGTGTTATCCAGCTCTTCAGCTTGTCATCAGTTTTTCTCTTGCGGCCATGTCCAGGGAGGTTGGCTACTGTCCCATACTGAGCTTAATCTTCAGAATAATATGTGCAACTGTAGTCACAGGAGCATCAAGGTGCTTGGAGATGGCTTTATAGCCGTTACCTTTACTTGTCTTTAATTGTCTCTCTAATCTCCTGAGACAGCTCTCTCCTTAGCTTTCTGTGGTCCATGTTCAGTGTGGTACACACCATGATACCAAACAGCACAGTGACGACTTTCCAGCCTTTAAATAGGCAGACTGACTGATTACAAGCTTGGGGACACCTGTGATGATAATTACAGGTGACAATTTACTTCAACATGTCCCTATTGTCAAATCATTTTCAATCTTTTCTAGGGGTACCATCATTTTTGATCAGGCCAGTTTATTTATTTTGTTTTTTTAAATGATTCTGTTGAACCACAATTCAAAATCAATGTCTGATTTTCATTTTTTAATGTTCAGTACATTTTAATTTATTCTTACTTATGTCAAGTTTCAAGCCATTTCGGAGACCATTGTGGGTTTTTCTTTCTTTAACAGAAGGGAACCCACAATTTTGCACGTCTGTAGTGCTTTTTCAAGTTTTATATGCGCTAAAGTGAATTCATATGTCTTCTCCTCCTTTTTATTTACAGTGCTAGCAGCTGCATGAATTATCACCCATCCAAACTGTGTAAACCTGCCAGTGTTACATCCTACCGGTCTCATTGTTAGTTTAAGCCCACCTCTAAAAGAATACTAGGGTTGATAACAAACACTGAATACTCAAAGGTCCAATTTACTCAACAGGGTAAATAGGTCACACATGAAAGAGTTAACATTGGAAATGGGATTTTGAAATGCCAGGAGCTTCAAAAGAGCACCATGGACAGCCTGAGAATACGGCTGGATCGGGGGGTAAACAAGTTGCAAAAAGTACTTTGTTTTTCAATTGCAGTAATTTAAACACACTCTACTAGTCATGGAAATGAAGTATGAAAAAGTTAAAATAAAATATTGGCTTTTAGAATGTTGAAAAAATGGACAATCTGGTGAAATACATAACACACATCTTATAGTTTTGCATTAAATTGTTCTATATTCTTTTAACATTCCTGTACCAAGAAATTTACAACTTGTAATATTCCTGTGCACTAGAGAGGTTATTAAAGTTTGCATCTTCAGAATTAGAATGTCTGAAGGTTTCTATTAACTCGTTCTGAATTTGTTAGCTATGCTGATTTGACTCTTGCATATGTGATAACTTTCCAAAATATTTTGTCTTATTTCATTCTAAAATCATCAGGTATGATAATCTTCAAAAGGAGTCTGGTCTTCTCAGGCTTTATTGCAAAAAAACTAAACCTGAATCTGGCTTGGATCCAAGTGTGACCGAGCAGCCTCATCATTGAGTACAGAGAGCGTGCACACATGCTACACGCCACACACCCCACACCAAACTTTCCCTTGCCCCGCTCTGATCCACCACAGCGGCCACCATCGTCACAGTAATTCGCAACCCCACAGGTCTTGTAGTTCGCACGAGGGTGCACACTCGCCATCACACACGCAAGTCACACACACAAGTTCATACATAACATAAACACTCACCATAGTGTTTACGCGCCAAATTGTCCTCCCCGCTGCCCTCTGTCAGTCATAGTGTCTTTCAAACAGGGGCGCATCTACTTCCTGGGTTTTAAAGACCTCTTGGCGGGAACACAGTCCCCACATTTGTTTGCCTCAATTATGTTTTTATTCCAGTAGAGCAGACTGAATAACAACATCTAAACTGGGGAAAATGTATTTGAAATATTTCTCAATTTTATTCATTGGCGTTAATGCATTGTTGATTGTTTTTATCAGAAGGAATCGCTTGTATCGTGTTTAAATATTTTTTTGTGGCACACCCACTGAAAGGGGCTTATAATTTAAAAGGCAGCCAATTTGAACATGCAGGGTGGGAGAGTTGCAGATACAGGGAAGGTTTTTGGAAAAGCAGAACCTAAGAAGATTGATTGTGATTGTTGTTTGAACATTGGCTGTGTTGCTGTATTTTCCTTTTTCTCTTGAACTTGAGTTTGGGGTTGGTGAAGAACCAAGATCCCAAATAAACGGGGTGGGGGCGCACATCCTATGTAGGGTGCTGGATCCAAAAGATTCAAAACATGAAAAATGTATAAAGAGATCCGCACACCAGAGAAGTAGCTCCCTTGAAGAATTTATTTACAGATAGTGACGTTTCGAGCGTGATCGCTCTTCCTCAGACTTTACATGGTGGTCAGTGAAAAGCCATTTAAATAGAGAAAGAGTATACACGTGACCAGACTCAGCTGGAACTCATCAACAATTATCAACAAACACGGTACCCCCTCAGTAAAAGGGAGGCAGTGATTTGAATTGTCACATTGTCTCATATATGTACATAACATAAATATACACGCATCCCCATACATAATCTACATAAAGTAAACCACATATATATAAATGTAACACATAAATTTATATATATATATACACGTAAACACATACACCTAATCATGCACAAACAAATCCTACATGCACACATATCCATACATATAACTAACCTCATACATATAACAGAAATCTATACCCACTAGCATACCTATACATACATAAACATCAGACAATACACGTAAATTTATGCATGTAAATATAAGAAGAACCAAGATCCGCCATTACTAATTTCTGTGCATAGTTTTTGTAAATAGTTGTTTTTTGTTCTGTCACTTGTTTATATTTTTTCAACTGTTGGGAGATTGGTGAATTAAAATCCCTGAAAACTTACCTTTCTGACTACGCCATATTGTTTTTCGGGAAGAACTCAATGACACCAAGTGTAAAAGTGGAAAAAATGGTCGCAGTCAAAATCAGGTTCCGAATGACTTGTGCTGCTTACACCATCTTAAGTAAACCAGATCTCATTAAGAATATCTGCTTGAAGTTAGTTTGTTGCGTAAGTGTAGCCTTTTACTAATTACAGAAAAAAAAATGTGTGATACATGCTCAGTACCTAAACTGTTTACCATTCTTCTGCTTAGTCATGTGACATAGAAACACAGTCCAAGGTTCTTCATGAAGTGATATCAGCTGCTGCATCACAGAGAGGGTGGCTCGCATTTGCTGATTTAAGATGAATTTTCTCTTAATAACAGGGCAGAAGAAATCATGGATGATGAACAAGGAATGGGGTTATCAACACAATTAACCTGATGACCACCAAGCACAATAAACACAAACAAAGACAAAAAATCTGCAAATTTGCCCTAAACTATTCAATGGTCGCAGTCATCAATCATGCCTTTAGCCCTTCTATTCTCCCCTGACTAAAAAAGCAATCAAAAACAAAAGCCTGCACCAATAATAATGGCATGCACACACACATACACACATGGGTATCATATCCTAATCAATAGGTGTATTGTTATTTCAGCCCCTAATCAGTATCAATGGCCTCCTTGTGACTAAAAATATCCTGTGCCTTTGGAAAAGGTTAAGGCCAAAGACGTGTGTGTGAGAAAGATGCTTAAAATGTGGACCTCTTATGATCTAATATGCATTTGCACTTGCTCCTGAAGTAGGGTTGTCACAATACTAAAATTTTCAACTCGATACCGATACTCAGGAAAATATTTGATACTCGATACTATTTTCGATACCACAAGGATAAAAAAAAAGAACCCAATATTTAAAAGAAACATTTTTATTAACAAAAAAATGAAAATATAACCTCGAGGAGGGAGTGCAAAAGTCTTGTTTTCTTTATTTTCTTCTGAATACAAAAATAATACAATACAAAAAATATTGCTGCATCAGAACAAAATAAATGCTCTTTGAAAAAAAACTAAATTGTAGTTTTTTTCCCCTTATTTAGACTACAGTGCAAGTACAAACATAAAATCTCGATAAAAAGTGCTTTGTTGTTAAAACAGTCAGGATAACTGCATTCTTGAATGAAAAGGAAAACAAATAGCAGTTCTCAGAGCTGCAGTTTAGACCTATAAATGTCTGAACTGTGAACTATAATATTTAGCCTATAACAGTACATATACTTCTGATCTTCAAGTATGATCACATTCTGTCAACTCAACAGTAGATGCAAAAATCAAATATTGTTTTTTTATGCAGACTTACACAAATGTAGTGGAGCAGTTCTACTGTTTGTTATGTGTTCAATGATTTTAATGTTTCCTATGAATTGACGGTCAGTGAAGGGACCAGATAGGCGGGGCCAGCGGGTCAGAGTTCAGAAGGGGAGAGTCAGTGTGTGTGTGTGTTAGCGAGGAGGGAGAGAGGTGCAGGAGGTCTAGAGATAACTACTCACTGTTTTGTTCGTGAATTAAAATTGTAGTTGGCATGGTCACAGCCCACAGTGACTGTTAAATAAAAGCAGGTATTCGCGAGTCGGAGTCACCTTTATTTTTACGTCAGACGGACGTCACAGTTCGAAGTTGGTAGTAGTTTTACTTGCCGCAGTAAATGGCGAACTGTAGCGGCATATTTTGCACACGGTTGTTGTTTTGTCCTCAGTCTTCTCACCATTCTCTCGTCTTTTAGATGGGAAGCCAAAATAGGTCCACACAACCGATTTATTTGACGAAGGAGCGTCAGCTGTTTCCTCCACTTCATCCTCCTCCATATTGCAGCGAGTGTTTAGCATGGGAGGTGAGGGGGGGTTATTTCGTCCTTTTATTTCGAGCGTCTTTGAATTTTATTTTAACCAAAAGTGGTTGATTTGGCCCTCCTGCACCTGTACTACTCATGCTGTTTTGTTATTGAGTGCGTCACGGGAGGGGGAGGGTGCCTGGGGGGGTGAGGGGTTAGTATCAATACTTTTGAAAGTGAGTATCGTATCCGGATACAACATTTTAGTATCGATACTTTTTTGAGTATCGATATTTTTGACAACCCTATCCTGAAGACAAGCAGTTTTTCAGTGGACAGTTTGAACCGAACAGTCTACTACAGATCATGACAACAAGACTGCCTTTACAGAAAAAAAACAAAAACAATATCAAGTCTGATTATTAATCACCATTATCTCATTATCCACAACACATGACTGACGATGATACATAGACTGTCTACATTATAAGATATGGAATCGTGTGCTTTAAAAGTCTGTAGGTGTCCATTTCCAAAGCATTAAGAACATTAACAATTAGTTAACTGATAAATCAGCTAAACAGTATTGGCAGCAGATAGTAGCATAAAAAGTGTCTTGTTGTATATCAGGCTTTAACAAATCTGCTGAAAAGGGGATGCACGTGCCTCAACGTACAGAATGTACAGACGTGGACATAATTGTTGGTACCCTTCCGTCGAAGTAAGAATATCCCACAATATCGAGGGCGTCGGAGGTGAAGTTGGACAGTGCGCTTGGTCAGTCATCGGGGGTTGCAGGTTCAAGCCCAGCTCCAAGCGACACATGGCCATGTGTCCTTGAGCAAGACACTAACCCTAAGTTGCTCCCACTGCTACATCAGTGGCATGTAAATGGGTATGAAAGGACGTGAATGTGTTACCCCCGAATTCCACTGTACGCGAAAGCGCCCCACCGCGCAGCGAAGCGGAGCGCCGCGGTTTTGCTCCGACAGGCAAACTCCACTGAAAGCGCAGTGTCCAGAAGCGCCGCGGCGCGCAGACCTGTTAGGGGAGGGCTGAGCCCCGGAGAGCCACAGGCTCTCATGAGAATAGCGATGTCACACGCTCATAAAACGTGGTGTAGACTGAGAAAAGAAATAAACAACACCTTGCTTTGCTTCTCTAAGGTCCCTTTGCTGGTCCCAACCACAAAGCTTCATGAATTATTCAACTTCTATCCACCTATGTCGTAGAAAAGATGTATGGTTTTATGTATACAATGCTATAAATTTCTGTACCTCTATGATTCACTTTTCTTCGTCCATGGTGTCGTGTTGTCTCTGGGACCCTCTGACCGGCTGTTGACCTGATGCCCGCGCCTCTGCTTTTGACGTAATGACAAACAATTGAGAAAAATTACATGCAAGAGTCTGTGCGTTGTTTTTTATTTTGAAACTTCCGGTTACTCCACACGGTAACTTCCTGTCTGGTGCTTTCTTAACGAAAGTGAATTTACGAGGTTTGGAAGTGGTCATGCAGAAAATAGACCTGAAGCATGTCTCTCGCGCCTTGGCGCGCGCTGGCGCTTCAGTAACGCGACGCGGTGCTTTCGCGTGCAGTGGAAATTGCCCGACAGACTACAATGGGAGCGAAGTGCTCTGCAGTACGTTTCAAGGACGCTGCGCGACGCGGCGCTTTCGCGTCCGGTGGAATTTGGGGGTTAGAGATACTGATGGATAACTAACATAGAAACTCAGAACCATCAGTGAGTGAATGTGAGAGTGAATGGGCGTGAATGGGTAGGTGTGACCTGCGGTGTAAAGCAGCTTTGAGTGGTCAAAAGACTACAAAAGCGCAATATAAGCTCAAGTCTATTTACCATTTATCATATGTGTAATCATCTGTTTCTGATTCAGTATCAGTATTTTTGTCGGATAAGAACCAAGTTTGGTCAATATGTAAATCTGTCATATAAACACAATAGATGGATATAATTGTTAGTAATATGCTACATATATTTAAATAGTAGAAGAGCATAAATACACTGAAATGCACCATTTACAACTTTACAGCCAAACTGCCTCTTGTGGTTCTTTTTGTTTGTTTGTTTTGTTGGCTGTTTTTGAAAATAAGAAATAATGAAATGTAAAAACACATGTCGGTGTGCTGCTCTTATTAATTTGTATTATGTGTTCAGTTAGTTTATATCTTGTGAGAAAGGGGCAGACTATAATTCAGTATCAGTATGTTTGTCAGATAAGAACCAAGTTTGGTCAATATGTAAATCGGTCATATAAACACAATACATGGATACAACAGATTTCTTCATTTTGCTCGTTTTCATTCATGTAAGACATTTTTCTGTTTGTACCGAATGTGCAATATTCTAAGAGAATTAAATGAAGTTCTGAACCAAAACCTATACCTCTTTATTTGTGTGGATTAATGCCGCCCCAGGGTGAGCTTGGTATACAGCACTGCCACAGGGCGCTGAGACCGAAGCCACCACCAAGCGCGAACCCCAGGTCAATTGTGATCTGCTTCTTGGGGTACAGTGTTAAGGAATTGGTGCTACGCTCAGCATGGAAAAAGAAATTCTTGTTGATGGACACAGAGTGTATTTGGATCACGACTACCCCAGCGGAAAAGGAAAGCTTACACTCCGATCAGAAGACTACGAAAGGAGAAGGGTCTCCGCTCTTACCTCCAAATTTCAACGGACGCAAAAGCGCAGCGCAGCGCAGTGTTGCGCAGCGTTGCGCAACGTTGTGCAGCGTCCTTGAAACGTACTGCTGAGCACTTTGCTCCCATTGTAGTCTATCAGGCAAATTCCACTGCACGCGAAAGCGCCGCGCCGCGTTGCTGAAGCACCAGCGTGCGCCAAGGCACGAGAGATACGCTTCAGGTCCATTTTCTGTGCGGCCGCTTCCAAACCTCATAAATTCACTGTCGTTAAGAAAGCACCAGACAGGAAGTCATCGTGTGGAGTAACCGGAAGTTTCAAAATAAAACACAACGCACGGACTCTTGCATGTAATTTTTCTCAATTGTTTGTCATTACGTCAAAAGCAGAGGCACGAGCATCAGGTCAGCAGCCGGTCAGAGGGTCCCAGAGGCAACACGACACCATGGACGAAGAAAAGTGAATTGTAGAGAGAAATATGTAGCATTGTATACACAAAACCATGCATCTTTTATACGTGGACATAGGTGGATAGAAGTTGAATAATTCACGAAGCTGTGCGGTTGGGACCAGCAAAGGGACCTTAGAGAAGCGAAGCAAGGTGTTGTTTATTTCTTTTCTCAGTCTACAACACGTTTTATGAGTGTGTGACATCGCTATTCTCATGAGAGCCTGTGGCTCTCCGGGGCTCAGCCCTCCCCCTACAGGTCTGCACGCCGCAGTGCTTCTGGATGCGGCGCTTTCAGTGGAGTTTGCCTGTCAGAGCAAAACTGCGGCGCTCCGCTGCTCCGCGGGGCGCTTTCGCGTGCAGTGGAATTTGGGGGTGAGACGCAACCACTCCCCAGACTTTGCATGTTTTTTGACAGTGGCCCAGTCACATTCAGCTGGCTCCTTCTGATTGTTCATTTCATTTTAGTGGGATATATTGACTGAGACCCACACCAAACAAATTGACCTCTAGTATGGGAGTCTTTAGCATCTTGGTTTACTGTGCACTGATTTGATTTTCATCACAAAACTATTACAGGGTTGCAAAGAGGAGGTCCTTCATTCCTGAAGGTTTTCCACCCATCTGAGAAGTTACTTCACAGAAACTACCACTATGAAAGTCACTGTTAAGTTCACATTTGATATGTTCTGTATTAAGATAAATTGTGTTATTTGGGTTAAAATGTTAAGGTCATTTTGGGTCTGCAGCTTGGGAAAAGAAATACAACTGAAGAAAAATGTGTCAGCAGGTATATAATGTAGTCATACTTAACATTAATGGGTTGCAAAATCCAGTGAAGAGAGGAAAACTTACCACTAAGATGAAAAGGGAAAACCTATACATACCGTAAAATACCAAATTAAAGCCGAGTTCCAATTAATCGCCGGTTTCCGAATAAACGCAGTGTTGCAGTACATTTTGACAAATAGACGCCCATTCCAAATAAATGCCCGGTATAATTTATTTGGCGCATCCTATGAGCTACGGTCTGAGTTACAGAACAGACATGCGAACGCTGAGCTTACAGCTGACAGCTTCATGACAGTGCAACTAGGGCTTCACAAATCCAAAGAAGAAGACGTTGCCGCTGCCGCTGCAGGAGGCTGGACAAGTCAGCTAGCGGTACATTGCTGCTTAACTCCATGGCCCCGGTGCAGTCAAAAAACAGAAGTAAGACCTTAACTTAACTACCTACTACTGGGTGTGGTAGTTCCTTACCAGTTTTAAGAGTGTCTAGAGAGCGCTGAGTTGAAAGAAGAAGACAAGAGTATAAATACAGTACTGTAATCTTGCTGTAAGGGTGATATTTATACTGGCGTAATAAATAATTTGATTACATATACCATATGTTTTTGTTTTTGTTTAGCAAGATTTTGTGGGCCAGGAATTAAACGCCTGTTCCAAATAGTCGCCTGGTCCCAAAAAAACGCCCCAGCCATTATTTGGTATTTAACAGTATAATATTTTGGAAGGAAACTCATCTAATGCAAAAAGAACATGAAAAACTTAAAAACTTAGGATTCAAATTTTTTTTTTTTTTTTTTTTGGTAAAAGGGATTTTGGATTCTGTAGAAGTAACATTATTCAATGTCTATAAGCCACCTGGACAAGATAAACTGTTAATGAAAAGGATATTTGATTTGATTGTTACAGAAGCTCAAGGTATACTGATTTGTGGGGGAGACTGGAATGTGCATCTGCACCCTCCTCTTGATTCAACTAATCCAACAAAAAAGATTAATGCTGAAGCAGTATATACTAAGAAAATGCTGAGAGGGATAGATCTGACTGATGTTTGGAGGGAGGTCCATCTATCTACAAAACAGTTCACTTTCTTTTCCTACCCACCCGCTGTTTATTTGAGGATTGACTATTTTTTTCACGTTTCAGTCAGAGAGACACAGAATAATAGATTGCAGTATAGGGATCAGAGATGTGTCTGACCATGCAGCAGTGTACTTGAATCTCTGTCTTGATGTCCAGTCCAAAAACACCACCTGGAGACTTAATACCGACTTTTTAAATGACCAAAATTTTGAAAATTTTGTAAACCATGAATTTAATGATTATTTGGAATTAAATAATAATGAAGAAATATCCCCCAGTGTTATATGGGACGCAGCAAAAGCTGTTTTGAGAGGAAAATTAATAATGTGGTCTTCCAGGAAGAAAAAAGGACAGAAACAGCTAAATGAATTAACTAACAAAATCAAAACACTTGAACAACATACAGAGTTAAACGATCCCCAAATACCCCCCAAAAACAAATAAACACAGACAAACAAATTTTAAACAATATACCTGACGAACAAGTGAAGATTTAACATACATACATAAAACTAATTTATCATGGAAATGGACCCAGAGCCAAAAAGATACGTGCATGAAAACTGCGGAAACAACAAACTGAAAGATCAGTTTTTAAAATAAGAGATCCCTTCATAAACACTATATGTTATAAACCTGAGGAAACAAAATGTTCCTTTGAAAAATGTTATAATGAGTTATGCTCTCAACCAAAAGCAGCAGAGGCATCTATTATTAAACAGTTTTTAGATCTCGCGATTTGCTGTCAATTGGTCTTGAACAGAATAAAATAATGTCCAAAGAAATTACAAAGGAAGAGGAACTCTATATCAAGAATTAAACTGACAAAGTACCAGGGGGAGATGGTTTTCCAGCTAGTTGGTAGGGCTGGGTATTTCCAGCAACTTCACGATACGATATGTATCCCGATACTAAGGCCACGATACGATAAGTATCCCGATGCACGTAAATTGTGAACATTGCGCTTTAAGCAAAATTCTTGACAAGTTTAGTTTTTTCTTGTAAGAAGAAAAAGAACAAGGATGAGTTTTAAGTGGTTCTACAACTTGAGAGACATAAATTCAGATCCTCAAAGATGGTAGACCTAAGTTCAAATTTAGAACATATGCTTCATTATGTAGCTTGGCTTCTACCTTAAACTGTGCCACTGTTAACATTACCCAAAGTGTATTTACAACAACTGTCAAAATATTTAGGCCCTATTGATTCTGTAGAATCCGTATCAATACACGTATCCCAAAGGAGTGCGATACGATATTTTGCCGTGTCGATATTTTGAGCACAGGCCTACTGGTTGGTACAAGAAATTTAGTGATACATCGGCACTAGGGATGTAACGATATGAAAATAACATATTATGGTATGGTTATCAAAATTATCACGTTATCATTATTATCATGGTATTGTTGCAGTGTGCTCAAAATGTTCAAAAAGTACTTTGACACAGTCTTGAAATCATTTAACCCCTTTAATATTATAATTTTAACAGTTCTTTTGTTTGTTTTTGTCAATAACTGTGTCAGGAAATTTTCTACAAGTAAATTTGCTTAAACTTTTTTATTAGAAATAAAAGTAAACAATCCTGGCAAGTATTTGTCATTATTATGTTATAAATACTTAAACAGTGTGTAATTACAAGAAAAGAAAAAAACGAATTTATACTTTAAACAGGTTTCTCTTCATAAACAATTGTAAATCAACATGTTCAAATTTTTGAGACGGCCACCTATTTTACATACATTCACACATTGTGGGAGCCAAGTTTAGTTCATAGATTTGGTATTTAATAAATAAGAACAATATATATTTTGTTTTAAAAGACTATCTCTAATTTGAAATTTTATTTGTGTAAAAAATTCATAAATGTCTTAAAAGCCAGTTATAATATTTTTTGGAAATAATTCATATTGACCAACGTTACTGCCACTTTAAGAGAGAGAGCGCAGGAAGACGGCTCAGAGGTGAATGCAGGCAATTGCAGACTGATCAAGGACCGAGCCACATGGTTTTCTTACCGTAGTATGCCTTTGAATTTTTATTTTTTTGGAACTTTGCTTCGACTCTTTCTGTACAAAGGAATCAACAAGCTGTGGATTAAAGTTTTCTGTTGTTCTTTCAATTCGGAGTCCTGTGGAAGTTTTTTGTTAGAAGGAGCATACACGAGTTATCCAAGGCCTCTTTGATCAGCAACCCACCACACACATTTGTTTGCCTGCAGCATTAGTGTCCATGTTACAGATCACTATATTAGACCATGTTCAGGCCTTTTTTTAATTTATTTTTGTTTTACTAACGATAGTCCCTGAAGCAATTAGCCCCCTCCATGATTCTCATCTGGTCTCCCCTTTCCATGGCAGATCTCCTCGACATCTCCTTCTTTAATATTTCCAAATTACAATTGATTATATCCAGAAAACACAAACTATAACGGAAAACGACAATTTATTACGCCGAAATACAGCGAAACACTGCAAATAAGCGGCGATAGAACAGCAAGAACACACTGCAGATTGATACTGATGCTGTTATTTACAACCTTTATATTATTTACACAGAGAATACTAATAAACCTCCTTTAAGTCACTCAGGTATGGCTCACTGAATCCTCTCTCTCTCTCAGTCTGCTTTTTTACTCGGAGGAGTTACAGCAGTTTTAATCACGCACATTTTTGTCTTTCACTGCAGCTGTTTTAGACAGGGTGACTGTGTCAATCAGTTTCGCCTCGACATCCTTGTAAAATCCAAACTTCGACCAGACTTTAGACTTTAGCCATTTTGAGTGGGAAAACCTGTAAGAGTCTGAGCGGAGCTCCAACTGCTGGACTGTCCGAGGCCAAACATTGCAAACTGTATATGCATGTCTCTGTTTGCAAGAGACAGCTTCATCAAGGGGCAGATGTACATAGTTCTGTCTTTTTCAGGCAAAGAGCAGCATCACCATGAGTTATGGACACAGTGTGGTAATCAAACACGGTTTACAAAAATTTTAATAGGACATGGTAATCTTTACCGCGGGAAATTTTACCACTGGTAACCGTTACATCCCTAATTGACACCCTTACTTCTTAGGTGTTTTAATTACGTACTTATAGGATGGGAAACTCCCGCATCTTGGAAACAGGCCATTATATCTGTTATCCACAAAACAGGGAAAAACAAGATGGATTGCAGTTCATACAGACCTATTTCGATTTTAAACCCTGATTACCAATTATTTGCCTCAATAATTGAAATCATATTGCCTGATCTGATTGAGACAGACCAAACAGGCATTGTAAAAGACAGACAGACACATGATTATGTAAGATGTGTATTGTTCTTGGTTGAGAATATGCGTAGAAGTAATTGTAAATCTCTTGCAATGAGCCTTGATACAGAAAAGTCATTCGATTCTGTACTATGGAAGCTTCTGTATTTAGTGCTGCAACGTTTTGGTTTTCAAGATACAGTTATGATTTGTCTCAAATCCTTGTACCTATCTCCAACAACACAGGTTAAAGTAAATGGAAATCTCTACAGGACAACTGTTATTCTGGAACGGGGATGCCGCCAGGGCTGTCCCCTGAGCCCCACCCTTTGTGCACTGTTTATAGAGCCTCTTGCTCAAACAATTGGAGAAGATACTAGTATAACAGGAATTCAAATAAAAGGAATAGAACATAAAATATGTCTCTATGCGGACAACATTTTATTGACTCTCTCCAATCCAGATTACAGCCTACCCAGACTCATGTCATGCCAAGAGCAATACAGTTTTTATTCAGGGTATAAACTAAATACACACAAAACTCAAAACCCTCCCTTATAAATTTTCACCTCAAGAAGACATATAAAAAATATTTACCGGTAATTTCAAATGGAATACAACCAGCATTAAGTATCTTGGGGTTAATATCTCAAAGAATCCAACCAACATTTTCGATATAAACTATGATCCTATCACCAAAGATATAAAAGATGACTTCGACAGAAGGACTTCTCTGACTCTCAACCTACATCACAGAATTGAAGCATAGGATGATTGTCCTGCCACGGTTACTGTACTTTTTCAGTTGTTATCTATAGAGATTCCAAAGAAACAATTTAATGAATGGCAATGCACAATATCCAGATTTTTATGGAAAGGTTAAAGACCCTGGGTACGACTTTAAACATTACAGCTTGTAAACGATAAGGGAGGATTGTCACTTCCTTGCTTGGAAGATTACTATAAAGCAGCACAATTAAAATATTTAATTTATTGGTGCATCGAGGATTGCTCTGCTAAATGGAGGACCTAGAGCTTAGCCAGCTGGATATCCCTCATTCATCCACACTAGGAGATAAAAATCTGAAGAAATTACACTCAGATAAATTAAGCAGTTGGACTAAGATTCTTGTAAACATCTGGTTTAAAAAAAGTAATCGGCACCAGGGAGAGAGGAGTGCTCGATTATAAAGCTAATAATGATAATAATAATAATAATAATAATAATGCATTTTATTTAAAAGCGCCTTTCAAGACACTCAAGGATTATAAAACAACCACAGTAAAATTAACAATAATGATCAAATCAACAATAGAAAAGCACAACAGATAAGGACCGGTATAGGGAGAGGAGGTAAGCTATTGTCAAGTGGGGTATGCAGTCCTGAACAGGTGAGTTTTGAGTCTGGACTTGAAAAGAGACAGGGAGGTCAGGTTTCGGAGGTCTGGAGGGAGAGAGTTCCAGAGCTGGGGAGCAGAGAGACTGAAGGCCCTGCTCCCCATGGTGCTGAGGCGGGCAGAGGGCACAGTGAGGTGGGTGGAGGAGGATCTGAGGGAGCTGGAGTGGCAACGTTGAGGAGGTCAGATGGATATGGAGGGGGGGGAGGTTGTGGATGGCTTTGAAAGTATACAAAAGGATTTTGAATTCTATTCTATGCTTGACCGGTAGCCAGTGGAGCTGCTGCAGGATGGTAGTGATGTGATGGGTGGCACATGAGGATTCTAGAGCAGTTTCAGCAGTGGATCTTGAAAGGGATTACATCGTACTGTTTAATTGCCAGCAGCACCAAACTGAAAAGCTTCCAGCACCTTGCAGATATCTATTTTTTGAAGATGAAGGACTTTTATAGATATTTGCAACTCAGGAGCCACTTCACTTAAAATATCAAAGCTCATGTCATCACTGGTATGAACCTAATCAATATTTTTATGGATGCATATAAGGGTAACATTCAATTAAAAGTTATTATTAAAATATACTCAAGCCTACAGTTGTCTAAAAAGCTGACTACAGAATATGTGAAAACTAAATGGGAGGGAGAAGCAAATATGACCCTGACTGATCATGACTGGTCAAATATCTGGAAAACACAAATTCAAATTCTGATTCTTGGAGAGAATTTTCTTGGAAGAATATAAAAAGGTTTTTTATTGCCCTGAAAATAAAATATCTTCAAAATGGTAAACCAAAATCCGGGTCACTGCTGGAGAGTGTGTAAGAACTTACTCACTGACCACTTTCACATATTCTGGGACTGCCAAATTATTCAGCCTTACTGATCAGACATAATAGAAATCATTAAATCAGTGTTGGGTTTCCAGTTGGATGATAGTTTAGAACCATATATTTAGGAAATCTACCCTACACACTTAATGCCCAAGATAAACACCTTCTTAAAATATTACTAGTTGCAAGCAAAAAAGAAATAACTATGAAATGGTTTGTCAAGGAACCACCCACAAAAGCATAATGGATGACGATTGTAAAGGAATTGTATGACACGGAGAGGCTGACCTTTTCATTAAGACTATGTTTAGACAAAATCAGTAAATATTGGTCCAACTGGATAAAATTTTTGAACAGAAATATTTGATGGGAGGTGGCTGATGTATATATTTTTCTTCGCATAACTACATGTGTGGTTTTGCTAGAGTCTCTTGTCCTTTTGATGATTAATTCAAGGATGATGGTTGGTCTGCAAGAAGATGTTTTGTGGGGGTCCTACCATGGATTCATTTGGACTATCTGATGGACTAATGATAACAAAACCTGGACACTGGAGAAAACAACCCTGACTTAACCCTATTGAAAATGAACTGTATTGTACAACAACTGATGACCTGCTTGTTTGCTCATTTGTTTACTTTTCTTTTCTTTTGTTACATTCATAAAGAAAAGCTTTAATAAAAATAATGTGATAATATAAATAATGTAAAAATGTTTCCTGGGCCAGGAGAGGTCAGTGTAACGTAGCACTGAGTTGTTTCAGTCCTTACATCCCTAATTAACCTTGTCTCATTGCTGTATTGAGATAAAACTGATGCTCGTCGATGGATTAGGCTCATAATCCTCAATTAGCCTATCATATACTGAACTTGTGTGCTTTGGGATTTAGAGGATTTGGGAGTAGAAATAACTTAGATTGGCATGAAGAAATTTTGGCACAAGCATGACAGTGTTCGTTGGCAGCATTTCCCCGCAGCCCCTTAATCAGTGCTGGCGTGGATAGCTTCAATAAATAAAAGTCCCAAGGGTGAAGTAGTGCTGACTTTTCATACACAGTCAGACTTGGTCACTGCATCCACTGGGTTAGATTATCATTAGGAGTTTAAAATATGTCCTGACATTTCAGATTCATTTCTTATGCCTTTGTATGACACAAATAAAAAGCTACAGCCATTTTCCTTTTTTTAAGCAGTTTTTTTCCATTATCCAACCTGAAAAAGCATCATTAAGCATGTGCAAAAAATCAATAAGTGAATTGTAGTTCCTGCCTGAATTGAGAGTAAGCACGAATGATGGATGATATCCTAACACGGAAGCACAGATGAGCTAAGATTTCACCTCTGCTCACCTCCTGCAGACAATAAAATGTGAACAGCATGGCCTGCTACTGAAACAGATACAGTTGCAAGAAAAAGTATGTGAACCCTTTGGGATTACATGGATTCTGCATAAATTGGTCATAAAATATGTTCTGATCTTGATCTAAGTCACATCACTTGACAGACAGTCTGCTTTAACCAATTCCACACAAAAAATATACGTTTTCATGTTTGTATTCAACACAACATGTGAACAGTCACAGTGCAGGGTGGAAAAAGTATGTGAACCTTTGGATTTAATAACACCTTGTGAGGCAGCATTAGTAATGTGAGTCTCAATAACAGTTGGTCTGTAGATGTGTGTATGTGTGCACCCAAGTATAAGGGAGAGCTTTTTTTGTAAAGGCTTCTTAAAACACTCAAAACATTTCAACACAAATCCATTTGCTCCAGTGAAAGCATCTAAACACTGCAATCTTTATTGAAATAAAAAAGGCTGCTGTAAGATTGGACGTTTTGGGCTGTAATCACAGAAAGCCAAGCTAAGTCCTTTTGAGACCATTAGCTTCTCATTCTCATATCACACAAAACTTAAGTGGAAACTGAAGCCCCTGATGTATGCACAGTAGTCTCTATGTTTTATAAGGTTGCTTATGTTTTGAGGTTTATCTTCATTTCCTTCATTTAGATCACCAACACACACAGCATTTTCATGCATTACCAAAAACAGAATGCTTTCGAAGGGTCACATTAAAATAATCAGCTGTGGCCTCATCTACATGAAAACAGATGCACTTTTCCCAGAGGTCAGAGCAAAGACTTGAGGCAGATCACTGTCTAGTTAAGACACTTAATCAGGGTCGACATAGGAGATGGACTCCGTGTGTTCTGCTAGAAAGACAGTAACTCTCTATATGGCACACACTGCCCTCTCCCTGAACTATATCAGGTCAGATAGCATTCATTCGGTGGCTTCTTTGGACATTGAGGACTGAGAGTTCAGCATGAGAATTTGCTCAGTGGTTTATGTTGGCATCTTCATTTAGCTCCATTCAGTAAACACTTTTGGACTCTGACAAAAGTAATCTTAAGGCCTTGTATGAGCATGGGGGTGAGTGCTGACCTTCCGCTCTTTGTCTCCATACTCCAGGCCCAGCGTGTCCATGGCGCGCACGATGGCAGCCAAAGACTGGATGGTGTTGCTGTAAACTACAGGCTTGTACTGCTTTACGTCATCACCAGAGAATCCGTCCTCATGGATGATCCTGAAGACACACAGACACAACAACATTAGTTAAGACTGTTTATCACTCCATTAATACGATGTCATAAAACTATATGGCTGTGCATGCAACTAACTAATGTGCATTAAAAAAATCATATAAGCACAACTGATTATTATATTCTATATTAAACCAGCGTTGAGCAAAACCTGGCCAAAATAACAGATATCTATTTGTTTGAGTATAAATACACACAACTATGTGGAGAGCAAATACACAAATGCTGCCATCGGAGAATTTAAGGGAGGAGCAGAAAAAAAGCAAGTTTGCTTCTAAAGGTTAAAACATAGACTTTAACTGATAAACTACTCAAAACAACTTTACAGTGCAGGCCACATCGACCCATTAACAACCATTCACTCTCACTTTCACTCACTGATCGTTGGAGTTTCTGTGTCAGTTGTCCATCAGTATCAGCTAACACATTCAAGCCCTTCCCTACCAATCCATACACCACTGACGCACCAGTTGGAAAAACTTTAGTCTACATACATTCTGTCTTAGTCAGGAAAAAAACTTTTACATGTAATGTCTTGTCAAAGTCAAAGCCAAACTCTCTTTATATAGCACATTTTAAACAACCACAGTTGACCAAAGTGCTGTACAGCTTAAAACACAGACAAGTAAAAAAACTAGAGAATTTGCATTTCCATGCAGGAAATGCATTGAAATGCTGAGGGCGACTGCTGAAAATGTGAAATGGAATTGCTAAAAGTAATGCAAAGAAAGTTGAAAATGTGACATGAATAGTTGTAAGCAGTAAATCACAACTGAAAATGTTTGAAATGTGCATTAAAAATGTTGTGCAAAAGTTGATGCTGCTTAAACAGTCATATCTCAGAAAGTGTAGTAGATAGTGAAAAGTGCAGTAAAAATGTTTACAGTTGTGAAAGAAAGCAGAAAATGAATTAATGCCTTATAACATGGTTAAATGTGGTATTTGTAGCTGTGCATAATAAGAGGCAAGTCAGTGTAATAAATGTGAAATGAGTGTAAATTAAAGCATGACTATGCTATCGTAGTGGAGAGTCTGTATTAGATGGAGAAGAAAAGCATATTCGCCTTCGCACGGATTCGAACCTGGATCTCCCGAGTTAAAGATTAGTGCGCTACCCACTGACATATGGAACTGCCTATGCTGAATCACCGAAAGCACAGTATTTAACGCTATATAACGTTTGGTACTTCCAGGTAAACGAACGCTCACTGAGACAAAGTGATGTCAGATTAGACTTTGAAGTGGATTTCACGTGTAGGAGGAGAAGTTATTCTACGTTTTGATGCATAAATCATGTCTGCGGAGGACGTTTTGACGAAGTTATGATAAGATAATTCTGCTGAAGTTTTTGTCTGTCTCTCACTCTGACGGGTCACGTGACACCGTCTGATTTGAGAGAAATCCGCAAAAGTTGGTGTTGTTTAAAAATTCATATTTAAAAAAACTGTTGAAGCCAGCAAAAAGCTGAAGAAATGTAAAAATAGCTGAGAAGTCAGTGCAGCTTTTAAAGCATGAATGAAGTCTGTAGGTGGGAGTATGCCCAATCTGTGGAGCTTCAAAGTTGCTGAAGTTTTCAGCAGAGCTGCGGAGATGTCCCATTGATTTCAATGTAAAAATACATGCCGAAATTATTTTTTACTGTAAAAAGTGTAACTGTTAAACCTGTGAAAAATACAAGCGCTCTTCTCCTGAACACGCTGCATATGTCAATTTTTTTCTGTGAAAATCTGTGCAAATTTAAAGCCTGTGAAAGGTGACAAAATTCTGAATAAGAAAAAGAACATAATGGAGTTTAGGGAGAACAATATGTTGAAATGCTGACTCAGCATTTCAACATAACAATAACATAAATAAAAATATATTAAAAAGTATTAAAAGCAACAACTACAATAAGAACAATAAATATCAGAAAAAAAGAAAATAGAATAATAAATAGGAAAAGTTAAAATTTGTATGTCCTGCTCAACTCGTATTAAAAAGCCAGTGCAAAGAGGTGTGTTTTAAGTAGAGATTTAAAGCTCTCAATAGTCTGAGTGGTTCTAATATTAAAAGGCAAACTGTTCCAGAGAGTAGGAACGCTCTGTCACCTCTAGTTTTAAGCCTCACTCTTGGGACATCAAAAAGCACCTGGTGTGTTGACCTGAGTGCTCTGACTGGAGCATGCAGTGTCAAACACTCCCTCAAGTATGGGGGTGATAACCCATGTAAACATTTAAAAACTAACAGGGCAATTTTAAACTGGATCCTGAAGCTGACAGGAAGCCAGTGAAGAGACGCCAGGACAGGTGTGATGTGGTCACATTGTGTCTTCCCAGTAAGCAAACGTGCGGCCGCATTCTGAACCTGCTGGAGGGGCTGGAGGGACGACTGCTCAACACCAACATACGAAGAGTTACAATAGTCAAGCCTCGATGTGATGAACATGTGTATCACCCTTTCAAACTCAAGAGGAGGTAGATAGGCCTTGACCTTACTCAAAAGCCTGAGCTGAAAGAAGCTCGTCTTCACCATGGATGTATTATAAGAACTGGATAGCGTGGCTCCGCCTTCCACCACGGAACGGATTTGAAGCCTAAATATCCCCCGTCAGGGCGCCACCATTGTGCAGCCAGTAGAGAATTTGGGCCATAATCCGGACGCAGTTGTCGTAAACGGTCGCAACACTCCGCAGCATACGCCTTACACAATCATTGTGAAGCTGCGGTAAACCACGGTTATTTTTAAAGTCTAATAACTTATAAAAAAGAAACTTTTCAGAAAAAAGAGGACTAGGAAAACACGCATCCCAATAATACTTTCATATCACCACAGAATACAGATGGGAGAAATATTTGTACGGGGTGTAATAATTTTTTGAAGTTTCACTTCGGCCCATCCAGATGAATGGGGGAGACGAAAATTTGACCTATACTGCAGCCAGTCACCAGGGGGAGCAGTTTTCGTGGAGGCTTCAATTTGAACCCAGCGACATGGCGTCCATGTTTTTTACAGTCTATGGTCTTCACAACAGAGCTGATTTTTTTGTCAAATTTAAAACAGCTGTCGAAGATGACACCAAGGTTCCTGAGTGAGGGACAGCAGAGAGACACCAAATAACCAAAAGCACTGTCAGTGCCATCCAGCAGATTGCGGGCACCAAAGACAACAATTTCCGTTTTAATTTCATTCACACTCAAGAAGTTTAACGTCATCCATGATTTAACATCTTCCAGACAGGTCAGCAATCCATTCATTGATTTATCTTTTTTTTAAAGACAGATATATTTGCAAATCGTCTGCAAAACAGTGAAAGGAGACGCCATGTTTTTTAAAGATGGACCCCAGCAGAAGCATATATAAAGAAAACAGTACAGGCCCTAAGATAGAGCCTTGAGGGACCCCACAGACTAGAGGGGCCTCAGACGAAGAGTGTTGGCCAAGGTGAACAGAGAAAGTTCTCTCAGACAGATAGGACTGGAACCATTTCAGGACATTACCTTTAATGCCGACACATAGTTCAAGGCGTGATAAAAGAATCTGGTGATCGACTGTGTTGAAAGCAGCTGTCAGGTCTAAAAGCAACAACACAGCAGGGTTCCCCGCATCAATAGTTAAGAAAAGATCATTAAGAACTCTTAAAAGTGCTGTTTCAGTGAGGTCGAGGGGTTTAAACCCAGATTGAAATTTTTCATAAATGTCATTCAAGTCTAGGTATGACTGCAGCTGGTTAAGGACTACTCTCTCTAGAACCTTAGACAGGAAAGGAAGCTTGGAAATTGGCCTAAAATTTGAGAGAATAGAAGGATTTAAGCTGGGTTTTTTCATAAGGGGTTGCACAGCAGCATGTTTAAAAGCAGTTGGGACACAACCAGATGTAAGTGAGGTATTTACCAGATTCACTTTGTAAGGCCCTACAGTGTTAAAAACGTCTTCAAGTAATCTTGAAGGAATGCTGTCAAGGGGGTAATGTGAAGGTCTTAAAAGTTGGATCACCTTAGACAATTCGGCCAGCGTCACAGGCTCAAACTGCTCGAAAACAGCTGGACACACAGGTGAGATGGCAGGATCTAAGGTGGAGGGAGTAAGTGCAGACCTAATGGTGGAGATTTTGTTGATAAAAAATACTAGAAACTCTTGACATAGAGTAGGGGATGGCGCAATACAAGGAGAAGAGCAGGGATTTATGAGGCGATTAAATGTGTTAAGTACATGGGGTCTGTGTCTGTTGTTGGACACAACATTAGAAATAAAATGTGTTTTTGCAGACTTTACAGCTCTCTGGTATTCAGATAAGCTGTCTCTTAAAATACCAAAGGAGACATGGAGTTTGTCTTTTTTCCATTTTCGCTCAGCTCGTCTGCATTTACGTCGACGAGCACGAGTAGTGTCATTAAGCCAGGGCTCACTCAACCGTTTAAGGCTTTTTGTCTTGAAGGGAGCAATCAAGTCCAGAATCGTGGTGCAAGAAATGCTGAAAAGGGTAGTTAACTCCTCAACATTAAGGTCCAATGTAGGTGGCAGAGAGTCATTTAAAGCAGCGCAGAACTGTGACGCAGTTGAAGGATTAAGTACGCACCGGCGATGAACCGGTGCACGCGCAACAGCCATAGAACAAGGCAGCGTCACAGTAAATAACACCGTCAGATTGTCAGAGATACGTGTCTCGCATATGTTATGCCCCGTCTATGGGTGGCCAAGACACAACATGAAGTACCCCGTTTTCACCTGGCTCAAACAGCCACTGGAGCCACTTTCACAAGTTTAACCGTAAATCGGTATTATTTATTTACAAAAAAACTCAAATTATCACAACAAGAACCACAATCAAACAATACCTCGAGGTGACCAGAAAATCACCTCTACGTTACCGAAACACAATTAACCAAAAACGAAGTGCTCTCAGCACCAAAGCTGATGTGGCAGTTTGAGTGGTGAGCTGGGAATTCCCTCCTCGTCGCAGTGACGTCAGCGAGCGCTTTTTATGGGTCTTTCCCTCCTCCGAAACCAATCACCGGCGTCGGCATGATGCCAGCAGTCCAACCAGAGGCAGGGGCGGCACACCTGATCAGGATAACCTGACGCACACACACTCACACACACGGAGGGCGCAGGAGAACCCTCCCAACACCACCAAACAAAGAAAAATACAATACAATACAAAATACGACCAGGGTCGTAACACATATCTCACTTATAGACACATTTAATCCATACGATAATACGAGGTCCAATGTGTGTCCCTTTTCATGCGTCGTACCAGTGACTGACTGGGTGAAATTAAAAGAGTCAATAAGATCCAGGAAGTCTCTAACCAGGGGTCTGGATTCACAGCACACATAGATGTTAAAATCACCGATGATTAAAACACGATCAAAGTTCAAAATTATCCCCGCCACAAAGTCCGCAAACTCCTGAATAAACTCCGAATTGAACTTTGGTGGGCGGTAGATCAGTGCACACAGCACGGGAAGTTTTAAGCGCACTTCAAAGAGCTGCAGCTCGAAGCTAGAGAAGCTGTCAAACTGAAATTGTCGGCAGTGGAAGGCAGATTTAGAAACAGATGCCAGCCCTCCACCTTTACCGGCAGTCCTGGGGGAGCTGAAGAAGGAACAGTCAGGAGGAAGAAGCTCAGAGAATGCTGAAAACTCACCGGTGTGAAGCCAGGTCTCAGACAGGAACATAAAATCCAACTCCCTGGACGTGAAGAAATCTTTCAGCAGGAATGTTTTGTTAGCTAGAGATCTAGCATTAATAAGAGCCAGGTGCAGAGTAAGCTCCTCTGTGCCCATCCACTGGACCCGATCAAGCGGGCGTAGATTATCATGGTTCACGCCACCTCGGCGAGTCCGAGACCGCCTGGGAAGAGGAGCTCCCGATGATCGGTAAAGTTGGCTCCACGAGAGACAACCAGGAACGATGGGTAGGATCCAGCGCTTCCCGACCTCTCCCGGGCACAGAATATTTGGTGAAGACTCTCCAGGGAGGCCTCGATGATCCACACGGCTGGAGCGCAGGTAAGCCCTGATTCTCACGAGAACACCGCCACGTCTTCCCCGTCTCTTTGAGCGCTTTCTATGGAAAACGGCATCGGCTGAGCAGCGCAGGTGTGCCGGTAAGGCCTTTAAAAATGGAGGAGGGGGAAACGAAGAGAGTTTCTCCAGACTGCTCAAATGTCATTTCCTGGGCATCTCTGATATTAAGAAGCGACTGGCAATCACTTACAAGCAGAGCAGAGACATTTAGACAGCAACCGCAAACTAAAACAGCGATCAGAAGTCTGAACAGTCCTGACAGAAGGCTCGCCGTGCACAACGCTGGCTCCATCTTGCAATCTTGTGTTGAAAGGACACATAGCAACCTTCCGATTTTGAACATAGCTAACACTTCTTGTGTTTACAAAACAACAGGAAATTTGACCTCAGAGTAAACTCTTTAAAAGTGTCCACTAATGCAAGTATGGGTGTGGGAATGTATCAATACACCAAAAAATTATAATATTTTGCAGCACAAAAGTTTATCAATAATTTTAGTGCAATATCCTGATATTTTACAGTTTTATGATCTATTCAAATTTGGGACATTTGCAGCCTCAAACCGCTGGCTGGCCATAGACATTGAGCCATTTGACTGTCCTTCTCCCCGCTACATTGATTACTATAATTTTGTCTGTTGGACACAGCATAAAGCTGAAGTTACTTCACCCACCCCTAAAACAGATCATTTAAATAAATGGTTGGGCTGCTCAATGAGACAGCAATAATTTTGTTGATTATTTTTTTACTAATATTTCATATTAAGCTCAACATTGTTGTTCTGTATACCACTTTGTGTATGTTAAAATGATTAAATAGAATTGCCATGTTGCTTTAAAGAGCAGCCACAGCCATGTATCAATTTCTGCAAGTTATTTGCATCCAAGTTGACAACCTCAGAGTGAGTATAATGGATGGGTTGTTGTATTTTTTTAAAGAGACTAAATATTGAAAGTTATTAATGCACTATATCTAAGCATCAGTTCACAGAGCATCAGAAGCAGCAGCAGGCGAGTTGTTTTGCACAGGTGTTATATAGAGTATAGTATAGAGTATTATTCACGTCCCATACAGGCACTAATTCTGATTTGCCTATCAGCCCTCTAGTGCCTACACTGATGATGCCAAGGAAATAAAAGCAGTAATTCTGTTCTTGTGATGTTATAGAGGTGTCAGGTAAATAAAGAAGTGGGGGATGGGACTGAAAGGTTCGAGATACATAGGTGGTTAAAGAGGGGCGACAATAAAAACACAAAGGAAAAAGAGAGACAGTGTGGGTGGAGGGTGCTTTACCAGCAGGCTAAGCTGACATTTAGGCACACAGAGCTACCAACAGCCCATCCTGCCGGTGTAAATGTCAGGTTGTCTCTGAATGCAGCTAACACAAGGACAAACAGGCAGGCAGACAGACCTTAAGTCAGCTTGCTCGGTGGACACAGTGACAAAAGGAATGACAGCACAAGAACACAGAGATGGAGAGAAAGCCAAGAGACGGGCAGCCAAGGACCACAGAAAGGACAACAATAAACAGCTTGATGCAGATGGGCAAATTCAGGTTGGGCACATACAACACATGAAATTTAGACTGACTACAGTCCAAATATAAATTAACCAGGATGAACAAGATCCATTTAGATTAACCTCAAATTATTCTAACATTCACTCATCTCTTCATCATAGTACTGTAGTAGGCTAGTTCTTCTCTAATTAAATCAGCAGCAAACCTGCCTCTTTCTGAGTCTCGTCCCTCCTGTCATCCTCTCATACACCAAAGTGATAGTGTATGCTATACTGTATACACAAACACACACATATATATATATATATATATATATATATATATATATTTATATATATATTTATATATATGTATGTATATATATATGTATATATACATATATATGTATATATATCTATCTATATATATATATATATCTATATCTATCTATCTATCTATCTATCTATCTATATATATATATCTTTATATACATATATCTATATCTATCTATCTATCTATATATCTATATCTATCTATCTATCTATCTATCTATCTATCTATCTATCTATCTATCTATCTATCTATCTATCTATATATATATATACATATATACATATATATACATATATATATATATATATATATATATATATATGTATATAAATATATATTAAGGGTGCACCGAACATTCGGTGGCCGAATTGTGCAAAAAAAGCCATATTCGGCCTTCGGTGGAGTGAGCTAATAAGAAGGCCGAACAGTACCCCCCCCTCAGTAAGGGTCAGACACTCTCTTATCCACCCTGCCGAAAAAAACACAGTCACACGGGGTTAAACTCTTGACGAAGCTCCGCTGCACTCGGCCATATAACTTGGATGAAAAGCCGACGGCTGAGCCCGCAAATAAGTGAAGGACAAAAGACTAAACTATATTTCATGGAACACACAGCCTGGTCTTTGAATTTAAAGGAAAAGTTCGGTTCCTGCAGCTTTTAGATTGTTTATAGAATGAAGTAGAACAATATACTCACCCAGAAGGCTTTCCTGATCCAAACAGTGCTTCGGGAGATATTTAGATCCAAACTTGAGCAGCAGACATCGATATAACGGTAGCTAATAGGGCATGGATCACCACTCCTAAAAACTGCATTAATCGTCCAAAAACTCATATTTTTCACCAATATTCCATCATGATACGTTCCGAATGGTCGGCCATCGCAGTCTGTGTCACTCCACACAGCGCTGTGTGGCTGAATGACCTCTGAACTAAAGAGTTTGTTTACGTGCCCTTCGCGCATGCGCAGTGCGGCTCATTGTTCCAGGGGAAGACAGGCAGCTACAAATCGACTTTCTTCTTTCAGTTTTGTGCGAAATGGACGAATATCTATCAGATGAAGATGTTGTGGAGGAGAACTTTGAATATGATGAGTGTCCTTACAGTTTCGAGCCACAGTATACAGATGAGGAGCTCATAGAAAGGAGAAAACGGAGGCAGCGCTCCAGAGAGTACTGCGCATGCACGAAGGGCACGTAAACAAACTCTTTAGCTCAGAGGTCATTCAGCCACACAGCGCTGTGTGGAGTGACACAGACTGCAATGGCGGACAATTCGGAACGCATCATGATGGAATATTGGTGAAAAATATGAGTTTTCGGACGATTAATGCAGTTTTTAGGAGTGGTGATCCATGCCCTATTAGCTACCGTTATATCGATGTCTGCTGCTCGAGTTTGGATCTAAATATCTCCCGAAGCACTGTTTGGATCAGGAAAGCCTTCTGGGTGAGTATATTGTTCTACTTCATTCTATAAACAATGTGAAAGCTGCAGGAACCGAACTTTTCCTTTAACTTTGCCATCAACGGTGTAGAACCAAAACTACTTCCACACAGCTCTCCACAGAACAGTTAAAGCCCAAATTAGAGATGTTTACGTCCGCTCCACTCGGAGCGGAAACTCTTCGGCTCGAGAGAGCACCGGATGTGTCTGAGGGTTAAGCTGCTCTCACAGCGCCCTCTGTTGGACGGAACGGTCCACTGCTCCAGACCTGATGTGTCGCCACACTCAATATTTTACATTCAAATATTTATTTACAATTCCATTACGGATATTTATTCCCATATTTGATCGGTTATTCAAATATTGAATATAAAGTGACAGCTTTAAAGCAGTATTGTTGGTATTATTGGTCTATTGGTATATATCCATCAGTCTACATTCATATTTTTTAATGCATGTTTTGTTTTGTTTGAAGGCTTAATATGAATGAAAAACTTTTAATGCACAATCAAAAAATATAGTGAACTACTTTGCCGCCGCATTGGATATTCAGTTTGGTATTTGATATTAGGCCCAGCATTTATTTATTATTCAGCTTCGGCTGAATAGATAGATAGATAGATAGATAGATAGATAGATAGATAGATAGATAGATAGATAGATAGATAGATAGATAGATAGATAGATAGATAGATAGATAGATAGATAGATAGATAGATAGATAGATAGATAGATAGATAGATAGATAGACAGACAGACAGACAGACAGATAGATGATCATTACAAACAAAAAGTGAAAGAATTGTGAATACACTGTGAATTAATAGGCAGTAAATATTTTGTCTTTGCATTGAAAAAAGTTTATTTGGTTGCTGTCAGTAACATGATACTGGCTTCAGAGAGTTAACAGTTAACACAATCTGACAACAGTTTACTTGTCCGTATAGTCTGCTTTTGCTTGGATTTTAGCCACATATTTAATTTATTGTAGCTCCAAGCAAGACAATGTAGACCAAGGCCTTTAATCCATGTCCACCCCCAATTTCTCTATGAACTTAAAATGATTATGAAAAATTTTTAGTAATATTAGGTCTCAAAAGGATGTGTTTTATATGATAGGTTTACATGATTGAAAACAGCACAAAACATAGTTATTTTGACATTCCCGCTTCAGAAATTAACTCCTTAAGCCCATCTGGGGTTCTCTGCATTGCTGTGAAGTCATCTGAAAGCAAATTTGCTGAAATCGTGTGATTACCTCCGCCAAGGAGGTTATGTTTTCGGAAGAGTTTGTTTGTCTGTCTGTCTGTCTGTCCGTCCATCTGTCTGTCCGTCTGTCCGTCTGTCTGTGAACAAAATAACTAAAATAGTTATGGATGAATTTTCCGGAAATGTTTAGCATGGGAAAAGGAAGAACTGATTCGATTTTGGTGTTGATCCAGATCAGTGTCAGGCCACCGTGATGAAAAATGTGATTTTTGTGAATAACTACTGAACTAAAATACATATCATTATGATTCCAATTGCTAATGGTATGTTTTCATGGTCAAGGAATCTTAATATTTTGATTAAATAAAGGCAGGACTAATATTTATGGTGAAAATCACAATATGGGTGAGGACTGTGGCGCTGGCGGAGGTCTGCCCTTCCTGGATGTATCTATGTCCTGTAAACTATCTATAACTTTGTCATTTCTTGTACACACAAAATGCCTCACTTCAATCAACCAGACTTACATAAATTAAACATTTAAATTTGTGCTGAGATTGTTGTCTACCTTCATATGGTTGTGTGTTTGAGCACCAGGGATAAATCTGAATCAAGATGTTCATTGATAGCATACTGACGTAAGTTGTTTGATTGAACAATTGCTATTTGGCTCCAAAATGGCTGCCACCTAATAATATCATAGAATAATGTGGCAGTTTAATTGTCCATATGTGAATCTGTCTGTCCATCTGTCTTACTCAGTGTGAAACTAAACTATGTTTCAGGTCACTGTGCAGATTGTGTCAAAGCTACGGGAAATTGCTCACATATCACACACACACCTACACCCACCCACCTACACACAAACACACACACACACACACACACACAGTGTCTCCCCTCCACTGACAGAAGGGCTTGGAGAGAGGGTAATGAGAAAAGGTCCTCATGCATGAAAGCTCACGTCAGCAGGCCAGCCAACAACACCGATGCACACACAACCACGAAAGGATTCACCCAACACACCCATTAACACTGTCCTGGATCAAACATTATTAAAATTTACAAAACATTCAAATCTTTTTATTTTAATGTGCAAAATATCAATCTGTCTCATTCTTTCTTGCTGTTATAATGAGAATAACAGTTTAACTTCCTCTCTCACACATAGTGAGGGACATAGCATGGAGATCTGGGGAAACACATACAAGAGCTCACTAAATCTGTTATGTATTCTCCAAAAAAGAGCTATAAGAATAATGCACAAGGTCGGCTATGATTACCACATAAATCAATGTTTCTTGCAGTCAAGAATTTTAAAATTTCTTGACTTAGTAGAATTGAAAACAGCACAAATAATGTATAAAGCAAGGAATAATGTACTGCCTAGTAAAATATAAACATTTTCTCTGACAGATGGTGAATACAAGTTAAGGGGTCAGTTAAATTTCAAAATCCCATGCATAAGAACAACAATAAGGAGTTTTTGTTTAACAATACAAGGTGTCAAAATATGAAACAGTCTAGATGATGATCTGAAGCAGAGCAGAAACTTAATCCAGTTTAAAAAGAAATTTAAATCAGTCATATTGGAGAAATACAAGAATCTCGAGGGGGAACAACAAGTCTTATGAGTGTAGTAAACAAAGTGCTTTTATATTAAAAAAAAAAACAAAAACAAACGAACAAACCCCAAAAAGCAAAACAACACAAGATGTGTGTGTGTTTGTGTGTGTGTGTGTGCACAAAGGAATGTATGTATACAGACATGTATGTATACACAATGCATGGATATGTAAATTCATGTATGAATTTATGAATATCTGCATATATAGGTGTATATATGGGTGTGGTGTTTAAGTACATATGGATATGAGTAGGTAATCAGTAGGGCTGGGACGATTCACTTTTCTCCCCATTCGATTTATTGCGATTTTTTAGGTGCCGATACGATTTAAATTGCGATTCTACGATATTGCCGATTTTTGCAATCTTTAGTTAGCTTTTTTAAAACCAGTGAAAAAGATGAACAATGATGATGCCTACAGACTATATCAGGAAAAATACACATCACATGTGAGTCTGTTTTTAGGATTTATTCAGCAATATATATTAACCAGCTGTTTATGCTCCTCTCTTCAAAAGCCTGGATTGCATATAAAAAGTGGCTTATTATCCCTTCAGGCAACAGAGTTTTTTCAAGAAATATTCAATTTTGCTATCAAGATTTAAAAAGGCTATAGTTTCAAAGTGGTTAGTTTTCCCAGCCATCGTCATCACTGTAATTTACGGGCCGAGCATGAACGCCTCTGCTGCCTGCACTGTTTACCCCCGGCTTCTCCCTCGTCTGCCCAGAGCTCCGCGGTCTTATTCTCCGCTAACACCGTCACTTTTCGCGGTGTTTTGAGCTTCCCTGCATCCCAGACCATGTACTCTCTTCGGTAGTCGCCGGCCAAGGAGAGGAAAAGCTCTCGGTATGAACTGCTCCGGGACTGTAATGGCGCGCGGAGCCGCTCCCGCTGCGCACACACGCTGCCAGTTTGGTTCTCACTGGACGACTGACCGTCATCCTCAGAGAGTAAATATTCCTCAGATTCAGAGTCAGACAGTACTTGACAAAGTACTCTCGGCATCGTGAGTAGGGATGGGACCAATCCGATCCAGTATCGGTATCGGCGTCCGATCCAGGCATAATTCACGGATCGGAGTTTTCCAATCCGCGTGCCACGGGGCGCCCGATCCAACACAACACACACGAGACATGTGACGCCACCCCTCATTTCAAGAAATCCATTCCACAGTTTGCAGCCAGCCAGTGTGTGCGTAGCATAGTGCCTCCTGTGAGTGTGACGCCGTCTATTAGCCACCCGAGCTAACAGACGAGCGCTAACAACAACATATCTGCCGTGTGGAGTAATGCCGTCAGTTCTCCTCAAAATCAAAGCCGAACAGTTTTCGGACATGCCCCCGGAATAAGGTACAGAGACTCAATTATCCGCCCTTTCGGTAAACACCCTGCCAAAAAGAACACCGTCACACGGGGTTAAACTCTTGACGAAGCTCCGCTGCATTCGGCCGTTTAGCTTGAATGAAAAGCCGACGGCTGAGCCGCTAATAAGTGGAGGACGAGTGACTAAACTGCATTTCACAGAACACACAGCCTGGACTTTGATTTTAAGTTTCCCATCAACGGTGTAGAACCAAAAATACTTCCACACAGCTCTCCTCAGAACATACAGAGCTATTTATTCTGCTCTGTTCGGAGTGGAAACTCTTTACTGAGGTCAACAGAGAAGCGGATGTTTCTGAGAGTCAAGCTGCGCTCACAGCGCCCTGACATGCTGCTACACTCATTATTTTACATTCGCATGTTTATTTACTATTTGGTTCCAGATATTTATCCCCATATTCGATCAGCTATTTGAGTATCACAGTTAAAAATTAATCAAACATCTGAAAAGGCACCACGTGAATGAACACCGGGAATATTTTTATTTTATTACATTTTATTTGGGGGGGTAGAGATGTTTACAATTATTTCATATGTCACTTATGAAAGCCGCTGCACTATACTTGATTTGTGCGCTGTTCAGAAGCAGCAGCCCTAATGGTGTTATTTTTTCTGGTAGTGTTGATAGTTTAGAACAACAGACTGTCTTCTTGTTACACATTTTATATCAAAAGTGAGACAACTGATAAAAGACCTGCTCCAAGAGCCATACTCTGCTGTTCATATCAAGCAGCCCTCGTCTCTATGGAGATTGACTATATCCTTAGTGTTTTGCACTTCATTCAAGAAATGTTGCCATTCAATTTAAAGCCCTTACAGTTGTATGTTTTTTGTTTGTCTTCTATGTAAATAACTGTTCTGTGGTTAATTACAGCCTCATAATCAAATTATACATAATATACATATATATACATAATTTCAACAATAATGATAATATTAATATTCCAGTAATAATAGCCCTGGTATCGGAATAGTATCGGTATCGGCCGATAACCAAATTCAGGTATCGGTATTGGATCGGAAGTGAAAAAACCTGGATCGGTGCATCCCTAATCGTGAGTACTCTTACTCAGTCTCTATCATTCTGTGTCTCTCTCTCTGCTCCACTCCACAGCCTCTACAGCCACACTCGCGTCCCTCGGTCTGGTGTGTGTGTTTTAAAATAAATACCAAAACTTTGAATAGAAACCTGTCACCTGTCCACTATCTGCTGGTAAAAAGTGGGAACACTATTCAGCACTATTTTAACAGCTATGGCCTGTTTTATCCAGCAATGTCACTTGCCTCAATTTGGTGACTTTAGCGCCTATAGTGTGTGTGTGTGTGCGTGTGTGTGTGTGTGTGTGTGGGGGGGGGGGGATATCGATTTTTGAATAAAAAAATCGATTTTAAAATTGGCAGACAAAATATCGCGATACTTAGGTGTATCGATTTTTTCTCCCACTCCTAGTAATCAGACAGGTAGAGAGGTATTTATTTGTGTATACAAACAGGTAGGTGAATGTTTAATTTTCTTTCATGATAAGGCTATTGGAGTACATATGAGGAACATAAGTAAAATATGTAACAGGGACCAGATAAGTTCTACTTCTTCCTACTCCTTTTCAAGCACGTACACCATAACTTCCAATTAATATTATAAATTAGTTATCTACTTTCTTATTGTTTCCTCTTTTTTTGTTTTGTGTGTATATATATATATATATATATATATAATATATATATATATATATATATATATATATATATATATATATATATTTATTGTAGTTCATATGTTTGAAATAAATAAATAAAATCAAATAATGTAAATAGTTTTGTACTCAGGAATGATATGATTTTATTGATATCATTGTCATTATGAATTCTGATTACTGATCAATTTTTTTTGTCATTGTCTGTATAGACAAAGTGGATTTTCTGTGTCGACATCAAGCACACGGCACTCCGATCTTTAATGCTGCGCTTCATGCTAGAACTTCTTCCGTCTCCTGCCCTCCATAATGACTTCCTGGACTTTGTATTTGCTGTTAATTTAGGCTGCCTCTTTCAGGCATTGTTTTGAAAGGCCCACAAAACTAAATAGAAAGAATTTATCAAAGAATTGTTCAGCTCAAAAGAAAACAATAGAGATTTCTCAAATTAGAGATTACAGATAGAAATATTCAATTCTTTCAAAGACTTAGGAAAAACATATTTGTTGGATTCATCTGTATTTAAACCATTCAGTTCTAAATATGCACCTGTATAATCTTGCTATTGTAAAAGAGACAGTTGATATTAGCCATGTGTCTCATGTAACTGATTTTAAATAAACACCGAAAGAGGCAGAGGATAATACATAAAAAGCGTTGTGTTTTCAATAATATTGAAAAAGGAGAGAAAAACCTAGATATCAAACTGACATACTGTAAATATGCTAAATTTTTTATGCTGTTTTTATTCTTGATCAGTTTATGTGTTCAACATGTAGAGGAGAATAAGTTGCTTATTCAATCAGCTGTGATATAGATCTGTGCTTTGGTGCTCTGTGTGAAAGTCACTGATGTAAACAGAAGCTGTGTGTTCTCATATAGGACTGGCAGGCTGCCTGATTGATCTGTAACAAAACACTGACTAGGATGATGCTGTCCTCAAGACCACAAATACAAACACACACACAAACATGGTCATGCACAAGCGCTTGCATTCAGATGCAGAGATGCATCTTTTGTCAAAAGTCCAGGTCCATACATAGATGCACACTAAGGGTCTGACGCACCACTGTGTACAGCCAAATTGGCAATTTGGAAGACCTGCTGCACCAAAATGGGTTTGGCAGCTCACCAGGGGGAGGTATTGACAGATTCAACTTAGCGCAGTGACAATTTTGTGCCAAAACCCTGCGCTGTATGCACTCTGAAAGCCCGCCAGCTCCGTCCTGGTCTATTCTTGATGCAGACGAAACGCGCCCGGTGCAGTGGTAAATTGGCTGACAGGCGCACAGTGTGCACATGTCACCAAAACCTCACAGGCAAGTCTCCAGAGTGTAAGTGCATTCATCGTTGCACGTTACGTGCTACACAACATAGCCTTACGCCATGGATGTCACTTTGACCTCAGGGGAGGAGACATTACAGGACTTAAGGTGAGAGGCTGAACTGCGTGTGCAGTGTCAGCAGGGAGAGCAGCATAATGCACGGGAGAGGAGCTCTGTCCTTAAACCCTTGTGTATGCCTACTGTTTATACTGTACATGTTTTGGCCACAATTTACTAAGTCACATTAAAGATACACAAAATCATTCATGAGAAAAATAATATTTAAATGAGTCTCCTTCCTCTGCCTCCTCGCGCAGTTGGAAAAGTAAGGAGGGAGCCTATGGAGAGCCGTCCTCCCCAGACTTTATAGTTAATAATAAGTATAAGTGACAGCACATGTGCTTCCAAAACAAAAAAAAACATGGTTTTGGGCCGTACTAGAATAAAATGTAATTGCACATCCACTTCGGTAGGTGGCAGTGTTGCTGTCACTGTCAGTGTGTGTGCACTGAACATGCGCGCACACAGCACATTGCAGATAATACGAAGAGCAGTAAGCAAACCCTCGAGAGACAGCATGGAAAAATATGTCACAGGACTGAAAGGAAAGGCTGAGAGAGGCTGAAATTGAATAAATATAAATAAATCCTTAGTTAAAATAAACATTTTTGACTAAATGAAAGTCTCCCGAAAGCCAAGACGAGGAAATATGACGAAGCGTACGGAGCACTTGGCTTCACTGTGAGGAAAGACCGGTGTGTTTACTCAGTAAAGACACTTTGCATTGCTTGACAGTTAAGCAATAGTCTGCACATTTTTTTGCTGAAAAAATTCCAGCAGCTTAACAGCGTGATTGGGCTGTAATGCCTTTAAGTGCCGCCTTAATATACTTGGCTTCATGCTGTCCGCTGCCAACATTTTTAGACACAGTACACATCGGTCTTTCCTCGTTTCCCACCGTAGTCACAGTGAAGCCAAGTACGTACGCTTCGTCATATTTCCTCGCCTTGGCTTTCGGGAGACTTTCATTTAGTCAAAAATGTTAATTTTAACTAAGGATTTATTTATATTTATTCAATTTCAGGCAAATGCTGCACTTTAAATCTTTTCTGTTACAGACTAAAAAACAATTTTAATGAAGTTATTCGTTGTCGTAAGTTGATCTTTATGTCTTTCTTTTTTAGTTTTTAGTAGTCTTTAATGTTAATAAGGATACTATGTTATGCAGAGGTGTACATATAACAATTTTTTAGACAAATGATTCTTTTTATAGCCACGGCGGAGAGTGTGTGTGTGTGTGGGGGGGGGCACGAAATGTTTTCTTCTCCCTAAGGGGGGCTTGACAGAAAATAATTTAGAAGCAGCAGAAGAGAAGCTGCATCTGATCCTCTACAGAGACCTTTTTGTTTTCAACTTAAATTAGGTGCCCTAACAAACACTCAAAATTTGACATATTCATAACAGCAGGATAATCTCTAGAGCTTGATTTTTAATCCTGTTATTTTAAAAATATTAATTCAGCATTGAAGGCGGTGTCGTTGTTTTTTGGTTTGTTTTCTGTGCCCACTGTGTTTACAGCACAGCCATACCCCTTTTTGAGACCTTGTTGGGATTACATATGACCTTGTTTTACTGGGTGTGGTATGGAGCATGTGCAGCATGAGATGAATGAGAGCATTTAATATCAGTCTTACAGTCATTCTGCAGAACGTATACAGTAAGTTGGCAGCTACACCTACTGCATCATCTTCAAGACACCAAACAAAAAATCTAATAGTAATGGACCAGATTTATGGCCTCAAAAGATCTTTCTATGCAGAACTTGTGCTGAATATAAAGCAAGGAGTCAAAATAGTTGATCCAGTCAGTCTGGAGTGACGGACTCTCTGGCACCATCATCCCTGAGGTAGTGCCACTAACCACTAACACAGCTGAGAACATGGTTACAAGCCCGGGGCAGGGAGATGAGTGTGAGACAATTTGTGCTCAGGATGCTGCTGCTTGACCCGAGAGTGTGATGGCAAGTGAGTGAAGCCAAATGGCAGAGCAGCTGATGCCTCTGTTGCCCTGTAAATGTGTTCGGGTGTGTGTCAGTGGAGGTGGGGGCTGTGTCACTGACACCTTTCTAGTCTATTTTTAGCCTCTGCTTTTTCTCAGATTATCTCCCCCTTCTTTCATTCCCTCTCTCATAACATCATTATCACCCCTCACATTCTTATCCCCTTTAGTCTTCGATCTTATGCTGGCTTTAATGCTCTCCTGGAGACACACTCACACAAACACACAAACACACAGTGTAAGTAACTGTGTCTGACAGGAGTTGACAGAAGTTAGTCAGCGTGCACTTTGTCACCGCATAAGAGCTTTGTCGACATAAACCACAGGGTGAGTGGATGCACAGGATGGAGATAAAGAACCAATCAGAGGATTTTGTGTGTGTGTGTGTGTGTGTGTGTGTGTGTGTGTGTGTGTGTGTGTGTGTGCGTGTGTGTGTGCGTGTGTGTGTGTGTATGTGTGTGTGTGTGTGTGCATGTGCATGTGTGTGTGTCAGAACAAACAATGCAGAAACAAAGATAAAAGCCTAATTGCTCAGTGTGGGTTGTTGGCTTTGTGTTTGTGTGTTCACTTGAGTAGGTGTGAGGATAAAAATATGACTGTGGTGTATAATGGGAGACAGAGAGGACAGAGGCAGGCATGTTGTTATTGATATGATTTCAGTGCATGTTCATGTGTGTGTATGATAAGCACATTAATCATAGAAGTCTCAGTGACTCTGTCAGATTTATTTACTAATTATTTCTTTTGTTTTGTTTTTTTTTTGATATACGGATACAGAGTGTCTGTGTCATTGTGTGCTGTTATTCATTTACAGGATTTAGATTAAATAAAATGTAAATACTGTCTGTATGTGTGTTTGGTTGGCGCTAAAGGAAGGGCAATGTATCAAGCTTCTGAGACATTTCTCACAGTATAACGTGTGCTCTGATCAGGCATTTTATTGCTGACACCAATCATCAATTAGGGAGGTGAGCCAATATTAATACCAATAGGGATCGTGATCATGTTTTTGTGTTTTACAATAACTTGTTAGAGTTTTGCTCAACAAATAAGAACTAAAACTCTGAAATAATGCAACAAGTATCCTAACTGGCTTACACAATGTGGGGAATAACCAGTTGCATGAATTCATTCATGTGAATAAATTAACAAAATTATTAACAGCTTGAAGTTTTTAAAGTCCGTTTAATAGGGACAAGATTGCAAGATTCATATTCCTATGTAGCATAGCGGCTTGGCCTAGGGAGACAAAAGTAGTAGGAGTAGGGGAAAAAATCAATTCAACATAGCATTGCAATATTTTACATGATGATATTATATTAATTCAAGAGTGAAAATATCAATATTAACCTTTATTGCAAATGTGAAATTTAGTCTGTGGTACTTGTGCATAAAACTAGAACCATTCAGTGGGAGGGACTCGCGCCACGAACTGGCCAGGTATCGTTCTGCGGAGCACTTCACTCCCTCTCTAGTCTATCAGAGCATTTTCCACAGCTGGCACTTCAGGGCTCAGCAAAACTCACCTATTGCTCCAGCACGGCTGGAGCAGCAGTGCAGTACGCCATGCTCCAGATACGCTGCAGATCTGTTTTCAGCGTGACCTCTGCCAATCCTCGTAAGTTCACTATTGTTCTGATAACATTGGATAGGGAATTAAAGCATGTGGGACCAGCAAAGCGACCTTGGAGAAGCAAAGTGATGTGTTGTTTATTTCTTTTCTCAGTTTATAACCAGTTTTCTCATCGTGTGATATCACAATTATAATATATTTAAATCACACAATATAATTCCATGTAAATGGCAAAAAATAAATATACTGTACTGCAACACTGGTATATCACAATACTTTTGAATCGTAGCACAAGTATCATGATTGTATCATAATGTGGGGCAAGTGGTGATTCCCACCCCCAACAAGTAGTTACATTATATTATGAGAATGCCTAATATCTGTGTTGCATTCATGCTGGGGGAAGGGGGTCAAATAGATGGTCAATTACTACCATTACTTGTTGACAACAGATAAAGTTTGATTTTCGAGGAAAGTCACAGCCCTAGGAAAAAGCACTTAAACAGAAGGAAGACAGTCTCCAAACATTAACTCAGACACACCAGGTATTTGCTGTAATTATTTCATATCTCCAGGAAAAAGTACCCCCTTCAAACCTTATTTTTAATCCAAAGTTGAATGTAAAACCTAAATTTCCTTCTCTTAAAATCATTTCTGAAAACATTATATAATAGTTAAAGCTAAGACTGGGGTATGCCTCTACTTGCAACACAATAGGCACGCCAATGACACATAAAGGCAAAGTTCAGAAACAAGGGTTTGGGTGTTTTATTCTCTTTTAATTGGAATGCGATCATGTTTGGCTCATGATTTGGTCCATTATTTGAAAGCAACAGTACAAATTTTTGGTTGGTTTTGCAAAAAAAAATAGAAGAAATCAAAGGTGCTCTCTACGTTAATAAGTACTGTTTCTCACTGCATTCAACCATCTCTGGAACACCTCCCCCTTCCCCTCTAAATAATAATAAAAACAATAATAATAATAATAAAAATGATGACAACAGCAACAACTACAATAATAATAATAATAATAATAATAATAATAATAATGGCAATACATCATTATTATTATTATTATGATTGATGTATAAATGAATGTTTCATGCTATTAAAAGAAAAGTGTCATTACATATGCCAGGGGTCACTGAAAAAGGGAGGGGTATTTGAAAACTTTCTCCACTGGCTAATGTCTGCCACATATGTGGAAGGCCCTGACTAACATTTAATAAAGAACTACTCCAGACTGATGATGAGTGATGCTACATTTGTGAGGTGGTTTTAATTTTTTTTTCCACTATGAAACTTTAATAATGTCATTTAATCAAATCCACTAAAAGGGAAGAATAATGAGTAGAGCTGTTTCATTTCTAATTCCCCACAGGCATTTCAGAGGTCTCAACTCTCCATCACTTTTTGAGTCAAACCATGTGTCCCTGCTGGAGAGGAGCACCGGCTCCAGGTTTGGTCACATGCTGACAGAGAGTTCTTGTGCCAGAGGACACAGTCTGCCTCATACAAGTTTAGCAGGGATGTTTGAGGTATATTAACCTAGGCAGACAGGAGCGCAGAATAACTACAGTTCAGTATTACATCTGTAAAGACCTCATTATATCCGTCTGAAATTATCTCCCTGTTTCACTGTCACATGTTATCTCTATCTGCCTCTGTCCTTTGCCAAGTCCTCTTTCAAGCAGGGCTCCAATGTCTACCTCACTCATCCTCTTTCTGCTCTTGATCCAACTTTAAACTTGTTCCCTGTCAGTTGCTACCACTCACTGCCATCTTTACTCGAATCAATTCTAATTTTACATCTTTTACTCCTCTACTGATCTTTCATTCCCACCTCTTCTCATTGCAATTGAGTATTAATTAAAAACACAGCACTAGCACACCCTCCCCCTCCCTGGTGGTTGATTTCTACAGGGAAATATAGTCAAGGCACACTCACACAGACACGCACACGCACGGGAACACACACACAGGTGCTCACCTTGCAAAGCTCAGGATGACAGTTACAGAGAGTGCAGAGTCATAATGGTTGCCTAATTAACAGTTGGGTAACAACAGCTGCACAACAAGTCACACCCAGCAGCCAGCAGCATGTGTACTGTAACTGCTATTTTTTCCGTATCAGATCAGCTAAAACTGTTCTTTATTGCTGAAAGACTTGGCAAAGGCATTTATTTCCATGCATTAATGTGAACAGATTTTAAGTCAAGGTACTGAGTCCAGAAATTTCTCTTTGAAAAAAATCATGAATGCCAACTTCTGTTAAAAGCACTTTTAAGTAGCTTGTAATAATTAATGTAACTTTAAAATGTGTACATTGTCAACAGATATTAGGGCCTGACCGATACATCGGCTGGCCCATCTATACACACAGCTGCTGGTTGCTGTGTGTATAGATGACTCGCCGACACTCACACATAGTTGCTCTTTTAAGCCTGAAGGTCTGACATGACGAGCAACTTTCCACGGTGCACAATGTCCCGCTGTTGCTGGACACAGAGAGACCACCGGGCCCTCTGCTAGTTCGGGTCGGATCAGCCTCACAGACAGACCAGGCACCGCCGAACAGTTTTCTGACCGATGCCACCTCTGTCATTCTCAATACTGATGAATTGGACCTTCTGGTGGCAGGGGATCAGTTTAGCCGTGACTGTTTTATTGTGATTATGACGGAAATCTGGCTTAATCTGCTTGTTCGCGACACAGAAGCTAAGCTAACTAGCCAGCGAGCTAACTAGCTTTAGCACAGCTCCTCAGAGGCTACATCATCATCAGCAGACTCCTTCAGGGGCGACTTCATCGTAGCTGGGGACTTTAATCAGACAGTTTAAATAAGTTTGTGAAATATGTAGGGCTGTAATCAACCAAAGAAATTGTTGGTCGACTAAAACACAGAAACTGTCGACCAAAATCGACCAATTCCCCCCCCCCCCCCCGCGCGTTTCTCCTCTGTGTGCGCCTCTTTTCCTCCTTTCTTTCTCTCAACACAAGACTCTTTGCTTTCTAGTCTTCATCAATGAAATGGGCAGTTACTTTCATATAGGACTCCATTCGAAGAGACGTTTACATCTGTTATCTTTCTCTATTAACTCTGAAACTTTCTCTTTTTACTCCCTTGTATTCTGCCGTTAGTGCGTGCGTGCGTAATTGTCTGGCGCGCTGGCACTGAATATCCA
>JAZDUH010000536.1:9290000-9525000 GCA_036419115.1 Scarus forsteni | reverse complement strand
AATAAATAGTATAAAAAATAAATATGAATACAAGGGCTATGCAAGAAACATCGATTAACACTGTCAGTTAAAAGTGACCTATAACTACTACAAATATTTATGTGGAATGAAGTGTATTGCACTGTTAGAGATTAAAAAAACAGTCATTATATACCATGTAAAATAGGACTAAGTAAAAATTAAATGAATCTAATAGAGAAGTCACCCATCTTATGTGGTGCATTCTTAGCAGCAGAGTAAATATTACAAAGAACGAGCTATAAGTTTATCAAGTGGCGTTATCCACTACAGAAAAGGGTCTCATGTGGACAGCAATAAAGGTAGCTATGGCCCGGTCGATTTCCTTTGTCCTCTTTGAATCATGTGCTAATGGCTGTCTAAATGACCCAGGTAAAGTCTGTAGCATGTGTGCTGCTTGTTGTTTCTCTGTTTCCACTTGTTTTAACCCCGGGATGATGGAGGTGTTTGTTATTTTCCCCCGACGTAGCTTAGCATCGTATTGCACTTCCAACATTCTGTTGTGTTTTGTCCACGACACGCTCACCATCAGGGTCATACTTAACACGGAGGCCAAAGTAGTCCCAAACGGAGAGACAGCAAGCACGATCTGTGGCAGCGGCAGCTCGTAGTGGCATTGCTGGCCATGCAGCTCAGCGGATCTGTGCCCGACAATACAGCCCGGAGTAATCGAACGCAGATCCACTGAACTTTCAGCACATAGCGCCTCGTCAGAAGTTGATAAAATAAATAAATACATAATAGCGTATCGTTCGGTTCAAAGGTGTATTGAACCATGGTCACTGTATTGAACGGTTCAATACAGATAAATGTATTGTTGCACCCCTAATATATATATATATATATATATACATATATATATATATATATATATATATATATATATGTACATACATATAGGGGTGTGCGATATGACGATAATAATATCGTCATAAAGCAGAAAGATCGTCAGATCGTCTGTGTGGGTGCAGAGACTTTGACGCGCACCGACTAGCCCATCGTAGCACATTAAGCGCAGTGCATGGTTGGATCTCCTGTTTGGTTATGTAGCATAAAGCCATGGCGGAAAGAGAAAAGGATATAAAAGCTTGAAGATGTCTGAACAAAAATCTGTTCTAGAGCAGCTGCATTATTCACTCAGATTATAGACATTGCAGTTAGATAACATTTGTTTTGAATTGTTGCACTTCAAGAGATAATGTTGATATTGTAATTCATTACCTTTTATGTTTACATTTATTGCACATTTTTATAAAAACTGCACTATTTAAATTAAAACCTATTCAGAAAGTTTCTTTGGCTTTAATTGTCCTTTTTTTTCTTTTAGGGTTTTACATGTTTTATATGTTAAACATAGGGAAATAATGGTCAAACATGCAAACTAGTCTAGAAAAATCAAAGTAAAAAAGAATCGTGATAAAATTGTGATTTTATTTTTAAAAAATTGTGATATGATATTTTTGCCATATCGCCCACCCCTACATTATATATAAATAAATATATATATATATATATACATATACATATATACGCACAGTATATATATAATGAATTTCATGCTGAGACCCAAAGCAGAACAACTCAGCTAAGCTAATCAAGCTATGCATTGTCCTAAACAAACACAAATCTTGTTTATTGATGTATTTGAGGTCCAGTCAGGGAAAATATAATGCTTTTAGGTTGACTCGGCAAAATGAATATTTAACACAGCTAAGAACATGACGTGTTTAAATGTATGTTATGAAACCAACAACATAACAATATACCCATTTTTTGTAGAAAGAAAACATGTTCCTTAACTAGAACCATCTGTCTCTAGTTAGGGACAAAAACTTGGCTTTGGAGGTGGAGTAAGTGGGTCAAATTTAAAACATTCAATAGAAATGTAAACCCTTAGTGCCCAATTCCAGTCATCAGAACAGTGAAGGGAAGTGGGTGTTCCTGGAGCAGCTTTGATAACATCAATATTACAGTTGCATAGGTCAATATGTCCTCTATTAAGGGTAATTTCAGTCATTGATCACTTGACAGAACTTTCAAGAAGACGGGGTCACAAGCAGTCACAAAGAAGATGGGACCAAGGTCTAATATAGCTGTCCCACACACAAGGTCAAAAGTAATCATTTAGCTCTGTTATATCCCACAGGTCAATATTAGTTATTCCAAAAAAGTCAGTGTTTCTACCAAGAGAAGGCCAGTCAGTTTGTGAAACTTTAAACTGAACCATCCTAATTCTCATTAGAAAGATGCATCCTTTTGCAAACTCCGACTTCACTGTCATTATTAGAGTCAAAATATGTCTGAGCAGTCCTAAACTTTGATCTAGGTTATCTCGTGACCACTTTATAGTTAAAAAGTACAAACTATTGCAGTCATATTTTCAAAACATAACATTTTCAGGCCCTTGGATTATGACTCAAGACATACCCATAGCCTTAGCTGTGCACTTTGCCTGTTTAGTGTTTGCATCTGTCACAATAAACTACTTAAACAAATATGGTTAACATTTGCCCTGCTAAACAGCATGTTAGCATTGGTAATGTGGGCATGTTTACAGGCCGACATCAGCCCAAGTATCAGGAGAGTCAAAAGCAGCAGGTAGCCCTACAGTCAGAGTGTGATAGTTTGTCTTTGACTTTCTTTAAGAAAAAACATTTTGTTTTTCACACAACAGGCAGAACCATAATCTATCTATTTAACTTATGTATTAATAAAATGCAAAAATAAATATAATCATATCAATGCATAACAGATGGATTTTCAAAGTGAGAACAAGAATGATGTTACAAGAAGCAATCCTGAATATCTGTTATATTTAGTCTATTTTTAAAATAAACATATTAAGATGCCTTCATGTTATCTCAGGCCTGAGGCTATATGACATTTTGCTGAATATTCCACATGACTGACAAACTGTGTGTGTGGAAGGGACATTAGCTGCTAAAACACATCTGCAACAACTGGTAAAACAAGCTATTTCACAAAAAATGCTTCAGTACTTCAAGAGTCCTGCAAAGAATGAAGTTTCAAGAAAGTTTCTACTTGTAGATCCCACTTTGATGTTTAAACACAAACCCTGATTCGTACTCTGTCTTCAGTTCAAGGCCAACCACAGTCATCATCAGCTGACTTATATCAGCTGAGTGCAGTCACTGTAACAAGACTCTTTTGTCTCACGCACTGAACTGACATCAAAATCTGCCAAATGACTCTCACATAAAAACCCTCACACAACCACATTAACACACACACAAACAGAAAAGGGCACAGTTGTGTGTAAATACGCAAGCTTACACTCACACTTTCTCCTTTTCACAAAAGACCATTGTTTTCATTAAGAAGCCCTGATTAGCGCGTGAATCACATGCAGTCAGATTGACCTGGGCCCATATAACTCTGCACAGAGAGAGAGAGCAGACATGGCTCAGAGCAAAAACAGCTTTTGATTCAATAAATTAAGCAACAGGGATGAAATGGAGAAAACGATTTAAAGAAGACATATTTTCTGTTAATAAAAGAACTGTGTTACTTTAAATATCTGCTTATGTTTAACAGAACCATATGATTAATGGTTATAGGTGGGCTTGTCATCCATCAGTCTTTGCATTTTCATCATCTTTTTTTTCTTTTTTTTCTATCAAACACTCAGCTGCAACATCTAGGTGAGTTGCTCCAAGAAATCAACTTTCTTTGAATTATCTGTTTTTTTATGTTGCCCAGAGAGCAAGTCATGGTCCATCTATTATACAACTACTAACATGGAGCAACAATACTGATCTAGTCACTCTACACATGCAGGAAAAAAACAGTTTTAATTAGAAAGCACTCCGAAGCACAAGGTAGCTCACATAATGCTGCTACATCTATATGCAATAGTTCCATGATCAGGTTACCATCATAATACGATTCCTTGACCCTGAAAATCCACACCTTGCACTCAGAATTACGTTAATATCATTATTATTACAGTTATTGAGCAAAAACAAATTGTTTGCTAATGGAGGTTATCTGGATCACCACCAAAATCTAAGTATTTTCAAGTTGGGCTATTACCAACATCTCCTAAAAACTTCAGCAAAATCTTTCCTGTAGTTTTGCATAATCATGCTAATAAACACACAAGCAAATAGTCAAACAGACCAATAAACAGACACACACGGGCAAAAACATAATCTCATTGGCAAAAGTAACAACAGAGGAAACCTGTTGCTTGGTGGCAATAATAAATATAAAAAAACTAATAAAGGAATATCTAATCTAATATGTACCCTTTTGAGACAGTCATTATATACCTTCTTCCTGTTAACCTTGTTAAATGTTTGGAAGCAGCTTATAGGATGTGTGTCAAAGTATAACGATACCTAGTATAGTTATGCTTCTGATTAGCATTTACGCTCCAGCGCTAGATATTAGCATGCTGTACGACTCACAAGTAAACATGGTTATATTTCAAGGTCCAGGCTAGGGATGTAATGGTTACTGGTAAAATGGTAAACCGCGGTAAAATTTCTCACGGTAATCATAACTGTGTCCTATTAAAATGACAGTTATACCATGTTTGATCACCACACTGCCTCAGTAACGCACGGTGATGCTGCTCTTTGACTGGAAAAGCCTGAACTATGTATCTGTCCTCAATGCGCAGTTTGCATCGTTTGGCCTCTGAGTGCTAGAGCGAAAAGTTAAGATACAAAGTGGAGACCTTTTCTCTCAAAATGGACTCTCAAGTCTGGTTGAATTTTGGATTTTACAAGGATGCCGAGGGGAAACTGACAGAAGACAGTCACCCTGTCTAAACACGAAGTTGCGGCGAAAGAAAAAGACGGGGTGGTTAAAACAGCCGTAGCTCCTCGAGAAAATGAACTGACCGAGCCGTAAAGGTAGGGAGAGAGAGAAGATTCAGTAAGCCATACCTGAGTGAATAACAGGTAGATATCAGTATTTTCTGTCTAAATAATGTATAAATCTTGTAATTAACAGCATTAGGCTCATTCTGGAGTGTGTTCTTGCTGTTCTTTTGACGCGTATTCGCCGTATTTCACAGTAAATCGTCTTTTTTCCATCAAAGTTCATGTTTTGTGGATTTAATCAATCGTAATCTGTAAATATTAAAGAAGATGTCGAGGAGATCTGCCAGGGGGAAGGGAGACCGGAGGAGAGTCATGAAGGGGGCTAATCGCTTCAGGGAGTACTGTCAGTAAAACAAAAAATAAATAAACAAAAGGATCTGGACATGTTCAATATAACGAGCTGTAACATGAACACTAATGCTGATTTCAAACTAAGATGTGTGAGTGTTTGTAAAATAGGTCAAATAGTATTAAAGGGGTTAAATGATTTCAAGACTGTGTCATAGTACTTTTTGAACTTTTTTAGCACACTGCAACAATACCGCGATAATAATGATAACCTTGATAATTTTGGTCACAATGACCATGATGCAAAATTTTCATATCGTTACATCCCTAGTCCAGGTCCAATGCAGACACTGTAGAGTTGAGCTTGGCCCAGTTTGGTCTAAATGAGGATAAAACATTCTTTAACTATGATGGCCATGTCAATTATTTGTCATACTCATAAGTGTAAGCATGCCAAAAATATTACACATTAAAATTATATTCTGATTTCATTTACCTACTTTTTCATCTATAGCTGACCTGATTATTGAAATCAAATCCTACTTTTATGTTTTTTTAAAGATTTTAACACTTTGAATGTCAGGGTTTTGCCATGATGTCACAAAGTTTTTAAATGAAAAAATACATATACTCGATTTACTACATGCAGAGAAAATTTTTTGTTTTTTTGAGTATTTCTTTCCTGTGATACAACAATAGTTGGCATCAACACTGATTTTCATGCGCTATTTTTTTCTACATCGTAACAATTATTCACACTCATACCTTTAAGGTTTTTTATAAAGTACTTATAATATTGTACATTGATATAATTTCCAAGTTTTTTAGACCTAATTTTTAAACCAACATCAGTCCTTAAAGGGAAACTCCGGTATTTTGACACCTGGACCTTATTTTTAGGTTTGTGCATGCTCATATACTCACTCAGACAAACATCGTGCAGCTCGGAGTCCTTCAGAAGTTATTTAGATCCAACCGATGTAGCCGCACTTAGCGGGGTCCACGGCAACGGAGCTTCAGCGCGGGACGTAATCTCTGCAAAATCGCCCGTCTCTACCACAGCCCGGTTTGTCATTGCAGGGAAATCCTCCAGAGTAGTCAGACATATATTCCTGGATAGATCCATACGCGTGTCAGCCGGTTTCAAGTCCCACTCTGAGCAGCTAACACACTCCTCTTCTGTTGCTATAGACGAACACTGTCCACAAGCGCACCACCGGTTAGCATTGAGTCGTGGACGTGCTCCTGTTTGTTGTTCACGAGCCAGCTGTTCGTCTCTCTCCCTCTCCATTCTTCTCTCATGGAGCTCCTTGTCCGTGTACTCAGACTCAAACAGGTCGTCGTAGTCTGACTCTTCGGATAACACTGGTGATGGATGAAAAAATATAGCCGAAATGAGCGATTTTGCAGAGATTATGTCCCGCGCTGAAGCTCCTTATAGGGCAAAATCGCTCATTTCGGCTATATTTTTTCATCCATCGCCAGTGTTATCATAAAGTCAGCTCATCTACCCTCTTCAGGTGGGTCAGCTGACCTGGTAAACAAACTTTTGATGACGTCATAGCCGCGCGACACAAAGGTACAGCTGACCTACTTTTAGCCGGCAGTGCTCAGGATCTATCCAGGAATATATGTCTGACTACTCTGGAGGATTTCTCTGCAATGACAAGCCGGGCTGTGGTAGAGACGGGCGATTTTGCAGAGATTATATCCCGCGCTGAAGCTCCGTTGCCGTGGACCCCGCTAAGTGCGGCTACATCGGTTGGATCTAAATAACTTCTGAAGGACTCCGAGCTGCACGATGTTTGTCTGAGTGAGTATATGAGCATGCACAAACCTAAAAATAAGGTCCAGGTGTCAAAATACCGGAGTTTCCCTTTAACCAACATCTCAAATACTATTTTTTTTTTCATTCGACCCTTTAAATGCCTTGTTTTTATCATGAAGATAGTAGATGAAAAAAGTGAAACAAAATAACTATTTTAATATACTTAATGCAAAGTATTTTGTGTTTAATTATGGGATATATAACTGATTAGAAGCAACACTGATTTTCATGTATTATTATTTTCTGCATGCTGTCATATACTCATACTCATCTTCTTAAAATTAAAATGATGCCATCTGTTTAAAAAGACTGTGAGGAGTTCCTAAGTAATTGCAAAAAAGTCTCACTTTTAGATATACGCCTGATCAAAATACGCACTTATTGATGAGTTTTATAGCATCAAAATAGGTTATCTATAAATGCTTGTTGGTCGGGTCGGACAGGACAGGGCTGGACTGGACTGGCCTGGATACTCAACTTCAGGAACAAGACAATTAAAACTACAGCAAATTTATATTATTCGGACACGTCTTAAAGCACCAGGCTGTAAGTAGCGATATATAGCCGGCTACAAAACAACAATACTAAGTTTTTCAAAACTTGCTTGTTGTCACACATCAAAAACTACCGCTACGTAACTAGAAAGAGATACATTACCTCGTCGCTTTTGCATCCTGTAAGTTGTTGAAGCAAAGAAGCTGTAAATCAATGCAGAGTTCTGAGGAAGGTCCGGGCTACAACACAACAAACACACGTCTTGGTGCATTCCAGTTGTAGTCAGAAGTAGGAATTTCCAAGTTCCAAGTAGAAAACTGCAGCTGGAACGTCCCCTACTGGGAACTCGGTGAAACCTCGCCACCCCCGAGTTGACAACCGAGGATGGATGCCCCCAGTGTGAACAGTTATTTAGTTCCTGCAATAATCAATTTATTTGCACTTCTGACTGGGGTGTGTCACTCTAGATCAGCTGTATACATAGTATTGTTAGACTTATATTTACAAAAATGCTGCCATAGTGACAATCACATTCTTCATGTGATATTTGTGAACAACAACGCAGGGCGTGCTAACAACAGCTAATAATGGCCTGGTAGATCGGCATGTTTTTTTCCGACTTCAACTGGAACGCTGATAAGTCGGGGATGATGTCATTCCCAGTTCCGAGGTTACTGGAACGCAGCATTACGACATGCTCATGGGTAGCAGAGTCTTGATGTCGCCGGTAAAAGATTCTCCTCACAGTCCCTTTAAAGGGAAGTAAAATGAACAATTCAAAGGCAAAAGCCCAGACTTGACACCCAGCTATGATAAAATGAATGTATTAGGCTTTACTAGAAGGGAAATCATAAATTGCAGTTAGACTGCCCCAACCACCTTGGGAGTCACACCAGCAACCCTCATTCTGTAATACACGCACACTACCTCATGCACCACTGTACAGATCTTGATGAAACTATGCACACTCAGCTGAAAGTCACCAATTAAAACAGTCATTGGGTGATCCGAAACATTGGTCTTGCTTTAAGGTAGTTTATCAGGAGATCACCGGCCTTGCATTATGGTGAGTTGTTTTTATTATGTTCATTTTTTTGTGTGTTTACTGTTGGTTCATAAAAAAAAGTCTGAGATAAAATCAGTTTCTTTTGCAAAAAATCCTCATGAACTGAGAGCATCACACAACAATGGTATGCACAAAGTTGTTTGATAGGTCTCAAAGAAATGTGCAGACTTGAGTTTATACTTTTATGTCTGCACATTCTTTGATAAAGTTTAGCTTATTTGGAGTCTTGTAGTGGGATTGAAATGTTAATCATATATAACAAAAAAGCTTTCCAGGAAGCTCTGGGCTGCACACCCACAAACACAGCTATCATAAAACGTTCCCTGACTGTTATTTCCCAGATCTCTTAGGCAGCCAATCAAATCATTCCCCTAAAGAGCACGCCCACAGATATATTTAACCAATGAAAGATGACTATCTGGCTGATGGATTACTTTCAGTGACCAGTCACAGAGCGTCTCTTGATGCAAAACTTGAGTGGGTGCCAATGCGTGTCTATCACCCAATGTCTCTCAACCCCTTACTCTCTCTCTCTCTTTTCCCTGAAGTTGTTTTTTCTCTTCTTGTGTCTCACCGTCCAAGTAAAAGGAGGCTAATAATTATCGAGTAGAGCAGAGTCCAAAGGAAGATTGCCCTTTGCACCCTGTCACATCCACTGCTTTTCTTGATAAGTGAGAATATGTTCTTGCACTTGCCAATCTGTTCAAAATGGCTTCACTCCCTCCCTGGATCGTTCCTTACTTCATTCACACTCGTCCTCCCTTTACCCCCTCTCCTCCTCTCCTGTTTCTTTTCACACTTCCACTTCAATTGAATTTTTCCTCTCCTCCTCCTCCTCCTCCCTGACTGCTCCCGCTGGGTGTCTCTCTCACTTTCCCCCCACTTCTCTCTCCTAGCTGTAGCAGCCTCACCTCTCTTCATCACCACTTTATGAAGTTCTGTTCTTTCTTTTCCCACCAGCAGTCTGCCTCTGTCAGTGTCACATTCACTGGCCTTTTATTTTCCTTCATTAAAACTCCCTCTCTGTGTCTCTCTATCCACAACCCCCTCTCCCTGCCTTTCTGCACCAAACAGCACAACAGTTTTTTCCTCCACCAAACTCCCCTTCCCCCTTTTTATTCTCCTCTTCTGAGGCTTAAACCTAATTATCTCCTGTTCTAAAGGAGCCACACACACACACTCTCACTGACATGGTGGGAAAAGCCTGTGGGAAGCAGTGCAGCCGTGAGGGACTGACAGCATTTGTTCTCCCCTCGGCCAGTCGCCCCCGATCATGTCAGCATGGCACAAACACACACATACTTTGTAAGAGAGAAAAGCCAGAGACCAAGAAAGACAGACAGTGAGAAGTTCTCCATATTATAAACACAGCCAGAGTTTTGGAAAAGACTGCCTTAACTCACAGAAAATGTGCATCTTAAGATTTAAAAATATGAATAATAATTATAATAATGACAATAACAATGTTCTGTAGTTCTGTCTTTCCTGGAGTATAGTAAACAGTACTTTGTAAGAGCTGGTAAATAGTTTTTCTCAAAAAAATTTGGTATGACCAACATATAACTGCAAAGTTAGCCTGGGTAACATATCAATTAATTCTATTAATTCATTATCTCCAGCAAGGAGATTACGTTTTATCCCGGCGTATGTTTTTTGGTTTGTATTCCCTGTCTGACTAATATCAACATTAATCCAAGTGCTTTCAGGGTCAGGGAATCATAATCTGGGAATCATAATCTGACAGTAACTTCATCATAGAACTATTGTGCATAGATGTTACAGTAATATGTGAGTTACCTTGGCAGAGGTTTGCGCTCTCTGAGTGCTTTAATTTTTTTTTTTTTTGTAAATGATTTAAAAATCGATTAGATTAAATGGTACTGAGTAGTGTGAATATATCCATTTACCCTAAAATGACTGATTTTATGTATTTCATAGCACACACATATAGGCTACTCAATGGGGTAGCTCACTGTATTAAACCGTTATTCACAAGCAGGAGGTCAAGGGTTTGAATCTCTGTCAGGGCGTATCTTCTCAGCTGGACAAGACAAGGGCCTTTGCACTATCAAGTCTACTATGTCCCTTTGGACAAAAATTGTCCGCTCAGTAGAACTGCAACATTTGACACTTTATATTGTCTTTCACTTTGAATGATTCCTCACAACAATAATTACTTAAGGTCAATACATAGGTAATTTTACTTACATGCTACCTTGATAACTTATTGACTTGCTTAACATAGTTGCTGTGTACAACCGTCACACTTTTGTGATTGTTTTTATGCAGTTGGCACGATAAGGGCTGAAGTTTGTGTCAGTGGTGATAGGGGCTACATCAGCATAAACTTTGACCCCTGACAGGCTGGAGTGTTTTTTTTTAAAGATGAAGGTTTCAAACAGCAATGCACATGAGAATTTTGTTTTTAGTTTTAATGAAAGTTTGACTTCTTTGCAAAACTCAGAAATTAACATGCAAATTAAATGGCAGTTTTGGCAGTATAAAATTGAGAAAATTTTCAGTGCCAATATCTAATTGCCCAAATGTTGTTCAATTAGAAGCCTGAAATAATCATGTACTGAGTTCATGTTTCAAATAATAAAAATTCATATTACGGTTGTTAAACAACATGAATACAAAGTGTGTGTATAAGAAAACGCCTGCCTGAAGATGCTTTCATCAAACACAGTTCAGACTCCCCACACAGTGTTTTCTCAGAAGCATAGTAAAGAAGCCTAACTAAAAGATTTCAATACTGCCAGTCGTTTCCTCATCCACCAGGATGGGTGACAATCATATTGTTGTAGTGCCAAATAAGTAATATACATAATTAAAAGCACAGTTTTTCTTTGCAAAGGTATTACATTTGTAACAACTATTCTATGATACATGGTTCAGTAATGGCATTATTTTAGTCCTAAGAATTTCTTACCAGGTTCAATATACCAGTGACCAAAAAGAATATTTTCTAGTTAGTCATGTCATCCTGTCTGGTTTGTGCATGTTATTCAGGTGTATTTAACACTTTTTGCTCCTGTTGGAGTCACCTTCTGGTCCAATAGATTCTCCATTAATTAAAGTTTTCCTTTAATTTTTGAAGAGGTAGGAATGCCAAAACCTGAGATTTATTTCAGGAAGATATCGATTCCAATCCCACAGCAACAGTCTGTTGGAATACATTTATTAGTAAAATCAACAGGATAAAAAAAAAAAAGTTTGGTCCTTACCATAAATTTTCCTTTTGACAAATAAAGTGAAAGGAGTTTCATTTAAGTTATTCATAGATTCTATCGTGTGGAACATTAACAACCACTGCAAATGTCACAAATTTGTTTTTTTGTTTGTTTGTTTGTTTGTTTATTTGGGGGGGGGGGGGGGGGTATGTAGTATCTGTATTAATATAATGGCAATTTAACATTAATGGAACATCAGTGTTTGGGACAATAAGGTCAGAAAACAATTTTTCATGTAACATAAGAGAATACAATCACAGTTACACTGCCTGTGTGTTTACCAACTGGGTGTAAAGGCCACGTTCTTACCTCATCCCTGTTACTATGAATGAACTTTCACTTCATCTCAGCTACCACAAAATGAATATTTTGTTGTAAAGGAGTTGGGATGAGATTTAATGTGATTGACTGAATACATAACACAAAGTATTGTGCAGTGATCTCATGTTATTGGAAATTAAGACACATTTCTGCCCACTGTATGCCATGGCTATGGTTGTAGAAAATTTTCAGTAAATTTTTAAAACTTCATGACAAGTTGAGCTGGAGAATTTGGAAAATATTCCAATTTGGAAACTTTTCATGGTCATTTATAGGCATTAATTGCTATTTGGTTATTAGTTGCTATTTACAGAACTGCATCGTATCCAAAGATGTGTATAATTTTTTTTTGTCATAAGCAAACAATACCTAAAAATATTACATTTCAAGAGCTTTAGTTGTAGGTGGTACTCTACTGCTGGAAGAAAGTTTTTTTTAATTTTATTGACCAATGATTTTTTTATCTGAACAAAAATACGAAAGTTGAGTATGTCCCATTCAAAATTTGAAATTGAAAGAGCCCTGCCCTCCACTGCCAAATCCCATTCAATATGAACACCAAAATGCATCTTCCTTAAAATGTATTAAGGCTAGCATCTGCATTTTTGCCAGACCCTTTCAGGCCCGTTCCTGGGCCTCATCAACATCCTCAATGTTCACTTCCTCCACATTCAACTTCTTCTCCAGTGTCACTGTCCAGCCTTGTTGAGGATGGCTGTCTGGCTCAAAGAGCCTCAGGTTTTCCTAACTAGCCACAAAAGTTACATTGCAGCAAGCAGTGTGCTGTGTGATTGGGGAATAGCACAAATATTATCAAGTATACTTGCATGAAATCTGGTTGTTTAAGTCAAGATTAAAATTTATTATTCCTGACTGTATTTAAAGTACCTATTGAGGGCCAGCCTTTAATTTTATAAATTCCAGGTTTATTATTGTTTATTCCTGTTTATTCACACAAATTCCTATTGATCCATGGAAAGTTTCTAACTTTGAAAAGTCTTATAATTTGCAACCCTAGCCGTGATCATAATTTGAACTTCTTTGTTGTCATTGTTGCTGGTTGTCTTTAAGTTATAAAGATCCCCATTAGTGAGTAAATATTTTTAAATCATTTTGGATTCAATAGAGACGAGATGCAAACACAGATGTGTTACAATTACAAACACAACTCGTATTTTCCTTTGTACTTGTTAAATCTAAAATACTGTACATCCAAACATCAGCTTTTAAACTTGCCAGTGGTGCCTATATAGTGCTTCCACCATGTTTGTTTGCAGTAAGATCTCATGAGATCTTGTTCAGTAGAAAGCAACGCTAAACTGCTTCTCTGCACATGCAAAGAAGAAAAAACTACCCAAGCCAAAAGATCGATCTTTGGATTTTATGGATCGATTATGAACCAGTTAAAGGAAAATCGATTTAAATCGATTACATCGATTTTTTAACCCAGCCCAACTTATGAGTGGTCTGTTGTAACTTACATACTTCAGACAGGCTGATTTAAAGTAGGCAGTTTTTCCACAGACTGGTGTTTAATGTAGTAAATAATGTGTTTTCAAAACTGTTCATGTGTTCTGAGTCCTACAAAATAACAAAATTTTCATTAACTCAAACATTTGGATCTAGACTTACAGGAAATAGCTCAGTCATAATTTCAATGAACAGCAATGGAACATGAATGTGTGTGCAAAGACATTTGTATTGCACCTCCTCTCACCTGTAAGCTGCGTTATCCCTTGCCTTCATAGTTTACTGAGTATTTTATGAGTGTTGACTGTTAATGATTAAAAGAAAATTACACCGATAGAAACTGCCATGGTACAAAGACTGAGACTATGACCTGGCTTCTAGAGAAAATTTACTGTACATTTCTTTTCAAGGATGTAGATTTTATGTCACCCAGAGGGTTGATGGGATTTTTCTGATAAGATTAACCTCCAGTCTTGTCTGTTCCACAGCTTAAGATTTAAGAGAACTACAACGCCACTTTTTCACAACTCATCACACTTTCACTGTTTGGTAAACTTTCCTGCATCATAAACAAAAAGCCCTGACCTGTAACACATTCTCCTTGTACAACTTTGTAGCCTCCTACCTCAGGTTAATAAAGTAGTAACATCACAGGAGTTGGGCAGCATGGTGTTACAGCAGGTAGTGCATGTGCCTCACAGAAGGCAGGCTGAACATGTAAAGTTGGCATGTTCTTTCTGTGCATGTGTGGGTTGCCACTGAGCACTTTGGTTTCCAGCAACAAACCAAAAGCATGTTTATTAGATTGATTGGTGATTCTAAATTGCCCTTAGGTCAACCCCAAAAGGGATAGCAGGCATAGAAAATGAATGAATCATAGGAGGTAGTTTTACAGTTTACTTGTTTAAAATCATATCTAAATAATTGATGGACAACTTCACTATTATCACTACAAAGGAGAGAAAGAAACCTACCATGTTCAGTTTTTTTTATTAAAATTACCTCATTAGAAAGCTAATTCAGTGGTTCCAGGTCAGTTTTTCTCACTAGCTATGCATAATTCATCTCTGCCAAGGAGGTGCATTTTTTTTTGTTCTTTTTGCAGTGTCTATTTGTTAGTCAGTTAACCTTAATGTTTGCCTTTGCGCAAGATAAATCTAAAAAATCTTGACATATTTAAATGGCATTTTCAGACAGTTGGGATCATGGCAGAGGGACGAAAAGATTTGATTTTGGTGATGATTTGAATATTCAGGATCCAGGATACTTCTTTCTTCTTTTTTTTTCTCTTGTTTGAAGATATGTTAACTCTGCATGATTTGGACTGTTTTCCACATATTAACCAATCACTCAAAAACTTCACAACAGATTTTGATGACATTTATGTTGTTCATGGCACAAGGAAGAAATTATTCATTTTTGATGGTCACCTTAGTAAGAGTTTGGATACAGAAAATAAATTTCATTATTTGTGAACAGACAGTTTTCCACACATTCCAGAAAAACTCAGTAAAGATCTAAAAAGGCCTTTGCAGAGGGTTGTGCTTTCTCAGCACTTCTAGTTATTAACGTAGCATAATGCAGGATAAAGAAAAAAACCCTAGTCAACACCTGAGAGCGTTGAGAGCAGCAACCAAAAAACGCACAATATCATGGTAACTGAACCTACAAATTAGAAGGAATTATTAAGGTGCTGCAACCCCCTTTACCCAAGTCTGTGTATAACTGGCGTCAGTGCATGAAATAACAGACAGATGCCTTTGTGAGCTGTGTGAGATTATTTTTCGGCCTTTTAGGAGCTATATGGCTAAAACACAACATGTGGTTCATTTCTCTGCGAATTTTTTTGAGTTGTTACAAAAATTGTGTATTTTCTTAATTTACTGTTAAAAGTAAAAGCATGCAAGCATATTTACAAAAACAGATTGTCATGAAGTGCTTGCCAAAAGTCACATATTTCTAATTGATGAAGCAAAAGTTACCAGCAGTGGTACAGAGTCTGAATGTTTTCACTTACAGTTCATAAAGTTGAACTGTTTCTGTAATGTACGCCTAAACAGACAGAGGCACTTTGCAAAGTGAGCCAGCTCTCTTTGTGTTGCTAATATTTGCAGACATCAAACTTGCAGTGAACACACGTTAGTTAACCTTATCACTGTGCAGTCATTTACTTTCACAACACTGCATGCAAGTTCAACACAGTGATGTTTGGTCAATATGTGGGTGTGCAGGTTTGAATCTCTGCCTTGTCCTGCTCTTTGGTATCAGGGGCAAACATGCAGACAGGATTGGAACTGAGCCGAAGGTATCAAAAATCTATTTAAAGGTGCTTTAATTTACCTGCCACCATGACTGCTAGTCCAAAGTTAGTGGCATCAGTGTATCCTTCATTAAACACATTAACAGAACATGCTTGTGTCTGATAATTCCAAAGTGTCACACAAAGTATTTTTTTGAAGAAATTATTGATGACAGTAGTGATACTGATCGATCATCCTGCAGTGCACTTTACACAATAAGAGAAGTAGGAGGAGGTCAAGGGAGAAGGCTGCACCAAAACCAACTACTAAATTAGTGTAACTTTAAGTCTTCTTCCCATCTCTTCCTGCTGCACCACTGCTTTATTTCTGTTCAATTATATATGTATGTATAGATGGATGGATGGGTGGGTGGATGGATGGATGGATGGATGGATGGATGGATGGATGGATGGATGGATGGATGGATGGATGGATGGATGGATGGATGGATGGATGGATGGATGGATAGATAGATAGATAGATAGATAGATAGATAGATAGATAGATAGATAGATAGATAGATAGATAGATAGATAGATAGATAGATAGATAGATAGATAGATAGATAGATAGATAGATAGATAGAGCTGGGACGATTCACTTTTCTCCCGATTCGATTTTTTACGTTTTTTTTAGGTGCCGATACGATTTAAATTGCGATTCTACGATATTGCCGATTTTTGCAATCTTTAGTTAGCTTTTTTAAAACCAGTGAAAAAGATGAACAATGATGATGCCTACAGACTATATCAGGAAAAATACACATCACATGTGAGTCTGTTTTTAGGATTTATTCAGCAATACATTTTAACCAGCTGGTTATGCTCCCTCTCTTCCAAAGCCTGGATTGCATATAAAAAGTGGCTTATTATCCCTTCAGGCAACAGAGTTTTTTCAAGAAATATTCAGTTTTGCTATCAAGATTTAAAAAGGCTATAGTTTCGAAGTGGTTGGTTTTCCCACCCATCATCATCACTGTAATTTACGGGCCAAGCATGAACGCCTCTGCTGCCTGCACTGTTTACCCCCGGCTTCTCCCTCGTTTGACCAGAGCTCCGCGGTCTTTCTCATTCTCCGCTAACACCGTCACTTTTCGTGGTGTTTTGAGTTTCCCTGCATCCCAGACTATGTACACTCTTCGGTAGTCGCCGGCCATGGAGAGGAAAAGCTCTCGGTATGTACTGCTCCGGGACTGTAATGGCGCGCGGAGCCGCTCCCGCTGCACGCACTCGCTGCCAGTTCCTTCCTTACTGGACGACTGACCGTCATCCTCAGAGAGTAAATACTCCTCAGATTCAGAGTCAGACAGTACTTGACAAAGTACTCTCGGCATCGTGAGTACTCTCTATCACTCTGTCTCTCTCTCTCTGCTCCGCTACACAGCCTCTACAGCCACACTCGCGTCCCTCGGTCCGGTGTGTGTGTCTTAAAATAAATATACGCCAAAACTTTGAATAGAAACCTGTCACCTGTCCACTATCTGCTGGTGAAAAGTAGTAAATCTACTCAGCACTATTTTAACAGCTATGGCCTATTTTATCCAGCAATGTCGCCTGCCTCAGTTTGGTGACTTTAGCGCCTATAGAGTGTGAGTGTGCGTGTGTGTAGGGGGGGAGGAATATCGATTTTTGAATAAAAATATCGATTTTAAAATCGGCAGACAAAAAATCGCGATACTTAGGTGTATCGATTTTTTCTCCCACTCCTAATAGATAGATAGATAGATAGATAGATAGATAGATAGATAGATAGATAGATAGATAGATAGATAGATAGATAGATAGATAGATAGATAGATAGATAGATAGATAGATAGATAGATAGATAGATAGATGGATAGAAAATTGATGATTTTTCCACACTGTGTGCACTGCTGAAAGGGTCAGTTTGCCAGCTGGGCAGCGAGAGGACCTTTGCACACGTCTAAACACACACTGTAGCCATAAACAGATGGTGTCACACATAAAAGCACACACAGCTCCCAATAGAGATATGTTTTTCACACATGAGCAAGTCCCTGAGGCTGCTGGCACAAGCACTGCATATACTGACTAAGGCTATCATGCATGTAAAGAATACTACACAAAATCAAGTCCCTGTTTCAAGATTTCATCTCGTTTAAATGCATTTTTTTCTGCAGTCAAACATATGTTGTTTTGTCAACCTGCCTCTTCATGTTGTTTCGCCTACGTGATTAGATTCTCAAAATCAAAATGACAACGTAAACTTCTTGACTCACTACTTTTGATGTACATGGCTTCCATGTAAATACACAGTATATCCCAAGGCTCTTACAGTAAGAAAGCTGATTTTACTTATAATTTGCTTGTTTTATTCCATTGAGGTTTTCAAGATTGACAAATTTGGACATAAATGGCATGCTTAAAAGTTGCTATTGGTCAGACAGCTGTATGATCCACCTTTCCACTACCTCTCTGTCTGTCAGTAGGTTGATCTAAAGTTTATTTGAGGTGGCATGTACAGTATAGCTGTATCCATGGTTTTGCCTCAACAATACTCCAGAGCCTCCTTTGAAAATTGAAATAGCATATGGTTTTGTCAAATTGTTTCTACAGTTTAAGATAAAAATGCATGGCCTTCTAAAAACAGCTATTTTGTGCCAGTAATATACTGCAAACATAAATCATACATAAAATTTTCTAACCTATACATTTGCTGAAATTTTCAACTCATATTCTGAATAATCATTCATCGATCATATCCCCTTGCCACCTTCATTATAGTTCCTGCTGTGAGCCTCTTTTGTGGAGTTTTAACTTTTGGCCTTTGTTCCAATTTTTTGGAGGGCGGGGGGGGGGGGGGGGTGTCATTGTCTGACAGAAGACAATGACAGCAGACAGGCCCGTGAAAGGGGCTGAGAAGAGAGCAGGTGAAGACACTCCGCAAACCGAACACGGTCCAGGGACGCACATGGGACACACCCGGTCATCAACCACTTCACCAAACTGGCACCCCCGTTATTTTCAAAATTTTGCTCATTTAAAAGCACCACCAGGGGATCCACATGGCAAAAAATCTGGGGCTTAAAAAATGTTTTGGTGCTTTCCTCCTGTTGTACTAAACTAAGTACAAACTGCAATGTGATTTCTGTGTATTGTTACATCCCAGGTGATAACACTGTTACCATCTTTAAAATCATCAGTTATCATTGTTTATCATCTTTTAATGCTGCTCTGAAGGTCCACATAACCCTTAACCAAACCAGACACCCCTGGAATCAGCCTGACCTGAGGTGTCACAAAAGACTACACCAAGAACTTAGAAACTGCTCAGAACCAGATGACTGACAGTCTTGGGCATGACTTTGTGTTATACAAAGACAGACTGGCTGCAGAAGTCATATAAAGCGCATTTCCTTCTTCATGTCTTATGCGTTGGTAAATTTTTGTCTCTTTTCTTTTTCTTCTTCGTAATTACTACATGGATCTTATTTCAGGCAACATTCCACAAAAATAACACTCAAAAACAGACTCTGAGACATAGAACTAGTAGCATGAAAATGCTAAATCACTTCTGTGTTTCAGGAGCCATACTGCACCCCTTTGCACAAACCTTACAGCCTCTGAGGTTGGCACAGCTGCAGTATTTTTCCACTGAATCACACAAACAGGTAACAGACTCCTTAACTCCACTCACTGAGATTACATCAACAGCTTCAATTCACTCAGAGGCTCCATATACACACACCATCAATTCGAAACCTAAATCTAATCCGCTCATTTCTGTCTGTCTCTTTGAAGAGAGCACACCAAGACACAAATACACACACACATTGGGTCACTTGAGCATGCCCCAGATGTTCAAAGTACTATTAAAAAACTGGCTCTCCAGTCCTCTGATGCGGTTCAGGAAATAGCAGAGTGTCTCTGAACAGGAGCATTGAGGCTTTCCTCACTGGGCGCTGTCCATCTCTTTACAAGAAGCGTTCCTCTCTGTAATAATTATGCCCTTTTGAAACAGAGTGAAAGGGAACTGGGTATAATGTTTCACAAACACATTTATGCTGGTTTCATAATGGCCCTGCATCAATAATTTACCTTGTAGGTATTTTAAGATGTGTTTCTGCAGAACTACAGATAAATGTAAAACAAAACCTCACTGTAAAGCTTCATCATTAAGGCCAAAACAATGTTTTGTAAAATACAAGTATTAATATTGTTTGGGTTCCCTTTCTGAAAAGTTCCTTCATCCTGAGGTAATATAGTCTCAGAGAAGCATAAAGAGTGCATTCAATCATCATCTGATTTATTTAAAATAATAACTGAGCAATGTTGTCTGTCAGAAGCACTTTAAAATTAGCAAGAATAGCTCATAGTGAGAAAGAAAACAACAGAAACGCAGAGGTGGTAGGGCTGAAATTAATGATGAAAACAACCACAAAGCATGCCAATGAAAAAAAACAGCGTTCCTGCCAAATTTCTGTTAAAGCCATTATACAGTCTTCACAACTAATATTTTGTATGTAAAAATTGGCACAAATCTACAGGAATAAACTGCCACTAGGGATGTAATGATATGAAAATTTTGTATCACTGTTATTGTGACCAAAATTATCACGGTTATCGTTATTATTGCGGTATTGTTGTTGTTTGCTCAAAATGTTAAAAAAGTACTTTTACACAGAATTTAAATAATTTAACCCCTTTAATATTATAATAAGAACACTTCTTTTTGTATTTTTTGTCATTAAATGCCCTTTGAGTACACTTTTGACCCTTCTTTCATGAGAAATAAAAGTAAACAAGTCTAACAAGCATTTGTCATTATTATGTAATAAATGCTGAAACTGTGTCTGATTACAAGAAAAGAAAAAACAGATATGAACTTTAAACAGGATTCTCTTCATAAACAATTCCAAATGAACATGTTCGATGTTTTGAGACAGCCAAAAATAGATGTAAACTATTTTACATACACTCACACATTTTAATTTGCCTACAGCATTAGTGTCCATGTTACAGCTCGTTATTTTTTTTTCTTTTTATTTATTTATTTTTTTGTTTTACTGACGATAGTCCCTGAAGTAATTAGCCCCCTTCATGACTCTCCTCTGGTCCACCCTCTCCCTGACATATCTCCTCGACATCTCTAATATTTATTACAAATTAGGATTGATTAAATCCACAAAACACGAACTTTCATGGAAAAGACGATCTACTACGAAATACGGCGAATACGTAAAAAGAAAGAACAGCAAGAACACACTCCAGAATGATCCTTATGCTGTTATTTACAAGATTCATGCATTATTTAGACAAAAAAATACTGATAACCACCTGTAATTCACTCAGGAAGGCTCACTGAATCTTCACTCTTTCTCTCTCTACTTCTACAGCTCGGTCAGTTCATTTTCTCGAGGAGTTACGGCTGTTTTAACCACCCCGTCTTTTTCTTTTGCCGCAGCTTCGGGTTTAGTCAGGGTGACTGTCTTCATCAGTTTCCCTTCGGCATCCTCGTAAAATCCAAAATTCAACCAGACTTCAGAGTCCATTTAGAGAGGAAAAGTCTCCACTGTGTCTCCAACTTTTTGCTCTAGCACTCAGAGGCCAAACAATGCAAACTGCGCATGCGTGCCTCGCGCCAGGCTGCTTAATCGTAGACAGATACATAGTTCAGGCCTTTTCCAGTCAAAGAGCAGCATCACCGTGCGTTACTGAGGCAGCGTGGTGATCAAACACGGTATAATGGTCATTTTAATAGGACATGGTAATGATTACTGTGAGAAATTTTACCACGGTTTACCATTTTACCGGTAACCGTTACATCCCTAACTGCCACAACTGCCATATTAGCCTGACTCTAACTAGACCAAAGCATCTTCTTACCTGCAGTGAGGTCATTTTGAGTCGAGTGGATGTTTGAGTTATCACAGTCCAATGGCTAGGAATAGTTCTTCCGAGGTGGGAGGCCTCGACATTAATGTAATCAGGGTTCCCACATAATATTCCAGGACTTTTCCAGCGCAGGGCTCCAGACTAACTTTTTGTAGTGGTTGCAACGGTGCACCTAAAAACTTTCTTAATGTGCATCAGCACAAAAATTAGGTGCATCCAAATTTTTTAGTGTCACCTTTAACGCCATAAGGTCACCATTTTATCACTCTCCATAACTTTTAGATAATGTAAATGCTTTTTAAACAAAAATTATCTCCCTTAACAGGAGAAAGGACTGAACAAATATAATTGTTCTATTAAACGTTACTTTGCTTTACTTGTTATTGTTGTTAATTATTAATTATCTGACAGTCACTAAGTCGAATTTGGCAGATGTTTGCTGCTTCTTCAGAGTAACTGCTCCCTGTTCAAACCTGGCACCACAGTCAGGCTCTGTCTGGGCTCATTTGCATACTAACAGCTGATTGGATGATTACTGAGAGCTGTGGTGTGTGTACATACATAGTTGTGTGTGTGCTGGCCCTGCTGTAAAACGGAGGGACAGAGGAAGTAGGCGCTCTGTTTTGTCCGTTTTTGGCGGATTTTCTGCTACTGCAGTTACTTTTGTCATTTTAATTGGCTATATATTACATTTGTAGGTATTTTGAAATGTGCTTTCTCAACTTCCAAACTTTTGATTTGAGAGAGAGAGATATGATGTGCTTGCAACAGAAGTCAGTGTTGTCATTCGCGAGCACCAGGTGCACCGGTGCGACCAACAAAAAATGTTTGGCGCAGTCTTGAGGTGCCTACACACCAAATGCGACTTGAGCGTCATCGGCGATCACTCTCCATGCAAAGTTAAAGTATAGCTGCGATGGGGCAGGGCTAACCTCCCGTGATGCTGCATTACAGGTGATCACTTCACTTGCGCACGATGTCAAAGTAAAAAAAAAGTTGATCTTTTCAGGTGATGCCATGTGTGGCTGTGCGGCAAGTGTGCAGTGTCAGCAGCCAATCAGCAGTGCGTGCGTGTGTGATGGTACCCATGACTGACAGGTTTTCTTCCGGACTACACATTAGTAAGTGAGGACATTAGTTCCGCCTAGACGGACCTGAGAGAACTCACAAACTATCAAACACAAAACACTGCAGCTGCGGCAGGGCCATCAGCTGCAGTGTATTGTGTTTGATAAGTGAGTGAAAAGGGTACAGTTGGAATAATGTCAGCTTATACATCCTTTTATAAGATGACATTGTATGATATATGTATAATGTGATGGCGGTGAAACTCGAACAGACTTGACATCACCGAGCCACTGCACCGGGCATCAGTGACCAAAATGAGGTTTTTGCGGACATGAGATGTGACTTCAGTGGGCAACGCGATTTTGATCACAGAGTCAAGTGCGGTGTGAACACATCTTTAAAATTTTGGGCTCATGTGCAATCAAAATGGTCGCCCTCTGGAGCCCTGCAGGACGTTTTCACCCCCCTTCCCCACACTTCCTCCACACACACACACACAAATTCTGAAGTATCTTTTTCTACAGTTGTGCCTTACCCAGGTAATATTGTTAATATTGATGCGGGCAATTCTCAGGTAAATCTAGCCTTCCAAAAGCAAGATTAAGGTTAATGACATAGCTAGCCCCATCATGTCATATCAGACTTAAAATGTATGTATTTCTAACTCTCAGCATGAACACTGTCTGCCAGCTATCTTTTAAGTCTGACTTATATATTTTCTTACTACTATAATGTATGGTTTATACTTATTTTTTAGGGGTGTAACGAAATGGTCAAGTCATGAAACTTTACGAAATACGAGACAGGGCTCACGATACGAAATACTCCTTAATAAAGATTAAGGAAAATCCCCAACAGAAGGAAGTTGTGCAAAAATCTCTTTTTCTTTATTTTCTTCATAATGCAAAAAATAATAATACAATACAAAAAATATTGCTGCATCAGAACAAAATAAATGCTCTTTTAGAAAAACAAAATTGTATTTTTTCCCCCTTAATTAGACTACATTGGAAATACAAACATAAAATCTCAATAAAAAGTGCTTTGTTGTAACAATCAGGGTACATTCTTGAATGAAAAGGAAAACAAATCGCAGTCCTCAGAGGTGCAGTTTAGACCTATAAATATCTGAACTATGAACTATAATATTTAGCCTATAACAGTGCATATACTTCTGATCTTCAAGTATGATCAAATTCTGTCAACTCAACAGTAGATGCAAAAATCAAATATAGTTTTTTATGCAGACTTACACAAACATAGATACAGTCGGCGTTGTGTCACAGTTACGTCACAGTTGGGGCGGGGCATTCTGAGGGGGAAAATAATCCTTTCCCCCTCGCCTGCTGCACTGATAGCCTGCGAATTTTGATATGTAATGTGCAAAATACTAAGCGCTAAAATGTCATACATTGATTAATTACAGCCAGTTGACAAGTAAAGACACATAGAAAATTACGCTACTAGACAGTAAAGATAGGAGGAGAGCTCACGAAATATTTTTTAACTGTGTAGATCTGGGAAGCTACTGATATTAGCATAGCTGTATTTGAGCCAAGGAGAAGAACATGGTGCTTTATTTTTCTTTTCTTTGGGATCCCTATTAGCTATTGACGAAGCAACAGCTACTCTTCCTGGGGTCCACGTATTAAAAAAAACATCCAACAAAATACATCAATGACAATCTATGTACTCTGAAAATTAAAAAATTAAATGATCATTGAAAACATTTCTAGAAATAAATGATTCCACTTTAAACAGTATTTTTTAACATAATTACGGCTTAAATGTTTCTAAAAGATAATTACAGATTCTGCATGTTACTTTAAGTGATTGTTTGGATATACTATTAAGATAATCTTGATGACATTATATATTTCTTCAAGGTCTTCTTACAAACAATTTTATTGGTTAACCTTGTGATCTCTAATGGAAGACTATTCCATATGTTGATACCTCTATAGGAGGATCTTTTCAAAGTGTACTTTGGCCTGCATTACTCGTCACCGAGATAAGTTTGATATTGGACACTGACATTCGTCGTCGTTTCACATTCCAAGGAAGAAACGCATGATTTTCTATTATTCTACCTGACAATGTGACTTATCAATGTTAAACCAGTTGTGCAAAATAGTCATATTCTCTACATGCCACAAGACTTCTTTTTGAAATGTTATTTTTTAAATATTTTTAAAGTCGTAAAGTCGTAAAAACGCACATAAATCTATTATTCTCCCTCAGAGAATAGATCTATATTTCTTCCCCTTGAATGTGAAACAGTGACTGTTGTGAATGTCCAATGTCAAACATCATTTAATCTCGAGGGTAGAGTAAAACAACCTCTGGAAACATGCCTTGTATTAAAACTGTGACTATCCCCACCGTAATTAAATTGACCATAAAGAACATTTGGAACCTGCAATGTACAAATGTTTCTTAGAAAATAAGGCAAAGAGGGGATAAGTCTTTCTTTCACCAATAACAAACCTAATGCTAAATGCATTTTATTGATGTTTGCCCTTCTGTAACTACTCAGTGCCAGCCTTGCAGCTCTATTTTACCAACTGTTATTTCTCCAAGTCAGTATTTGATGCATTAGACCAAACTACTGGGCAGTAGTCTCATGAGTAAGAACAAGTGTTTGAAGAACCAGCTTGCAGTAGGTAGAAATTGCACATCTTCTCAAGACAGCCAGACTCCCCATAGCTCGGACCGTGTTGTCAGTCTGCTTTATGAGATCCTGCGGGAGGATAAGTTTGGCCGCGTGTGGGATCCAAAATCCAAACATGTGTACGTCTGTAGTCGGCCCATCATTACAGGTATGACAACGCTGCTTTCACATATCTTACAGTGATATGTTTTCCATTACAAAAGCTAAGCGAGTATACAACCGTAATTAGCAAAATACAGCTATGCTAATTACACAGATCGTATACGGCTGTATACTCGCTGAGCTTTTGTAACGTGATAAGGTAGCATGCATGGTGCAGTAATAAGTTATTTTTTATTAAAACGATTCATTAAACATCCACGTTAACTATGAAAAACATATCACTGTAAATAAAAGCAGCATTGTCATACCTGTAATGAAATACTTACTACAGACTTACACATGTTGGATTTTGGATCCCACAGGCGACTAAACTTATCTCCCACCTGATCACTTAAAGCCACCGCACTCTTCTCCTTGGCTCGGTGCTTCTGCTCCGTGGGATATAAAACTTAAGACAGGGATTTTTCATCTACTTTGAGGTGCAAAAGGACGCACGACAACTCTTCTGCATTGTGGAAGACGGTTTGTTTTCCCCCTCGGTGTAAACCGGATATGACGTTTTGTGGGCGTTCCTCTGTAGGCCGACTGTATCTATAGTGGAGCAGTTCTTCGGTTTGTTATGTGTTCAATGTGGATTTCAATGTTCCCTATGAATTGACGGTCAGTGAAGGGACCAGGAAGGCGGGGCGAGCGGGTCAGAGTTCAGAGGAGAGAGTTAGTGTGTGTGTGTTTGAGCGAGGAGGGAGAGAGCCTTTAGCAGGAGGTCTAGAGATTACTACTCACTGTTTTGTTCGTGAATTAAAATTGTAGTTGGCGTGGTCACAGCCCACAGTGACTGTTAAATAAAAGCAGGTATTCGCAAGCCGGAGTCACCTTTAGTTTTACATCCGACGGACGTCACAATATGGCTGCTGCCTGTCTCCAGTACAGTTCTAGTTGTTCTCGCCGCAGTATACGGCGAACTGTAGCAGTATATTTTGCACACGGTTGTTGTTTTGTCCGCAATCTTCTCACCATTCTCTCGTCTTTTACATGGGAAGCCAAAATAGGTCCACACAACCGATTTATTTGACAAAGGAGCGTCACTTAATTCCCCCACTTCGTCCTCCTCAGTATTACAGCGAGTGTTTAGTTAAGGGAGGCGAGGAGAGTTTATTTCGAGCGTCTTTGAATTTTATTTCGTCAATTTTTTTTTTTCGTGGCACGAAATTTCGTTTCACCCCTATTATTTTTACTTTTACTTACTCTGCTTTTTTAGAACTGTAAGATAAGATAAGATAAGTATACCTTTATTAGTCCCACAGGGGGAAATTTCAGCTTTACAGCAGCAGCAGGATACAAGAGAAACATTAGAAAGTTTTACAAATGAAACTATAGGTAATTAGAATAAAGTAGACAATAGCATAAATACAATTCAATGAAAATAAATGACAGAGCATGAGTCTTTCAGGAATATTAACCATATTAACAATATATAAAAAATCTGAATGAGAATAAGTGAAATGAAAATGAAATAAATGAAATAGCATGAGCCTTCCAGCAATATTAACAATATTAACAATATATAAACAGATCGGGATGAGAATAAGTGGATTGAAAATAACAATAAAAATAAAAATAATAAAAGAGCATTCGCCTTTCCGCAATATTTACAGTATTTACAATATATAAGAAAGTCAGTGTATATTCAGTAATACACTAAACAATATTATATAGTGCACTATATGTCATAGAGGACAAACAGAGAATTTGAAGAAACTAGATCCAGTTTATTTATCCAGATTATTGCAAACTGGAGAGGTTTTTGTTGTAGGGCTCTAAATTCGTGGCGCAGCGCAGGGGGCGCACCCCACGCAGTGTCAATTTCGTCCGGCGCACCGCCGTGCACTGCCAATTTGACAATTTGGTAGACCGTCTGTGCAGAGGTGGGTGTGACGGCGCACCAAGGGAGGTGATGGCGCACCAGGGGGAGGTGTCGGCAGATTCATGTTGGCGCAGTGACAATTTCGTGCCAAAAACAGTGCAGAAAGTGCGCTGAAAGCTCGCCAGCTGCAACCTGGTCTAACCTCGGCGCAGGGCGGAGCGCACCCTCCGCAGCTGTAATTTGGTGACAAGCGCACATGTGCGCACGCCTCAGAGGCAGGTTTCCAGAGTGTCAGGCACATTTTAATGCAATAAACAATCACAGCAATCACTATTTAATGTCCCCGTCTGAACCAGCATATACATTTGTATCTATATTAACCTTCCCGTCACATCTGATGTCGGATTAAAGCCGTTTGTTATAATGGAAACTTAACCTGACAGCAGCTGGAAGTTTGATGCACATCTTACAAGTCAACAATAAACAGCCTTAACATCTGATACTGAGTATATACCTGGCTTCTCTCATTTCATTAAATTCAAAGAAAAAAAGGGGAAAAAAGACGGAGAAAAAAGAGAGAAAATAAATGTTTGTCACTCAGGATTTACCCGTGATTTCCCATATTCCTCTATTTTAGTCTTTATTTTTAATGTGCTCTAAAAAGATGGAGAGCATTATTGCAAGGAGGATGAGGAGGAGACACCAGGAGAGTATACAGTTTATCACTAAAGGCTCTGCTATTTGGCGATGACAAACCAGGAGTGCAGGTGGATCACAAGCATTATGAATGGATAAGCCAGCTGCTGTGTAACTGTCTCTTATTTTTTTTTACTCCTATTAATGACAAAGGAACAGATTACATCTGTCCCGGGAGCTGGCCCACACGGTGACGCGCCCCGCTGTCCATTCTCATGCTGAAGGGACAGCGTCTCCACTGCTGGGTCTTTCCAGCACACTGTTTCCGCGGTGGCGGGGATAATTCAGACCAATCAGATGCTGCACCTCAGCCGCAGTGCATTTAAAGGCGAGGAGAGGCGCTCATTTGATTGGTGAAGACAGCGATCGGCTGCGTTAATCCCACTCACGTCTATTCTCCTCCTATTCTGACATATGCGCGGAGAGGCAGAGACGTGGGTGTGGACGCGCAACCTCTGCGCCCCTGTGCGCCATGAGTGCACCTCTCTTGGCACTGCAGGAAACTTGCAAAGTGCGCAGGTCACACCCAGTCCGCGCGGTGAAGGCCGGCGCAGGCAGGTGCGCCTGCGCTTGCGCCTAGTCTACGAAATTAGAGCCCGTAGACTCTAACAGCTGCAGGAAGGAAGGACCTACGATACCTCTCTGTCACACACTTCGGGTGGAGCACCCTGTCACTGACAGAGCTCCTCAGTGCAGTGAGTGTGTGTTGGAGGGGGTGAGGGTCTCTGCCCATGATCGCGGACAGTTTGGCTGTAGTCCTCTTCTCCACCACCTCCTCCACAGGCTAAAGAGGGCATCCCAGGACCGAGCTGGCCTTCTTTATGAGTTTGTCCAGCCTCCTCCTGTCAGCTGCTGTGATGCTGCTGCCCCAGCAGACCACTCCATAAAAGATGGCAGAGGCCACAACAGAGTCGTAGAAGGTCCTCAGGAGTGCCCCCTGCACCCCAAAAGACCTCAGCCTCCTCAGCAGATAGAGTCTGCTCTGACCCGTCTTGTAAAGTGCAGCAGTGTTTACAGTCCAGTCCAGTTTATGGTTCAGGTGAACACCCAGGTACCTGTAGGATGTCACCATCTCGATATCTCTTCCCTGGATGTTCACGGGTGATGGGGGGGAGTGGGGGTGCCTGCGGAAGTCCACGACCAGCTCCTTGGTCTTTTCAGGGTTAATCTGCAAGTGGTTCCACTGGCACCAGTCCACAAAGTCCTGGATGAGTACTCTGTACGACCTGTCGTCCCTGTTTGTGATGAGGCCGACAATGGCAGAGTCGTCAGAGAACTTCTGCGGATCGCAGGTGGGGGACATGTGGGAGAAGTCAGCAGTATAGAGGGTGAAGAGGAACGGCGCCAGCACCGTTCCCTGTGGGGCCCCTATACGCTGCAGAGGACAGTCTCCGACACTCTGTTCTGGATCCTCACGTACTGTGGGCGGTTTGTGAGGTAGTCTGTAATCCAGTTTGTGAGGTGTTGGTCCGCGCCAGAGAGCTGTATTTTGTTGATGTACTGTTTAAGTAGTTTAAACTTCATTTTGTCATCTTTATTATTTGTGTTTGTCACCATTGTTTGAAGTTTTTATATTTTATCCTTGCATTATTTTAGCAGTAGTTACCAAGTACATTTTTACTTTATTTTTCCTATGTTGTTTTTTCAGAACACCAAGAAGGTAAACGGAGGATTAATAATTTTCTAGGACAATTCCAGCTTTTCCAGAACATTTTACTTTTTCCTAATTTCTGTATGTTTTCCATGACTGGAAAATTGGTCAATCATTTTTCAGGTTTTTCAGGGCAGGTGGGAACCCTGTATAATAAACCCCCTGGGAGCAGTGGACACTCAGAGCACAGAACATGCTGCGCTGTGGAGCTGACCATTAACGGCTGAGAAAAAAAAAACGTATCTGAATCCACTGAATCGTGTTCTTATGTGATATGTCAGTGCACAACCACAAATCAAAGCTTATTATCAGCTGAAACCCACCCAAGCGTTTGTGAAATGACACAGCAGTTAAGACTGACAGAAAAACATATGTCACCACAGGATTACAGATAAAATGACAGGACACACTGGGGATTGGAGGACTTAAGTATCCTGTTGATTCTACAGCTCATGTGCTGACCTCAGAAACTCAAGCAAATCCTGTTGATCTATAACAAGATTATTACAGTAATATGATGATCATGGAAAAACTATAAAAGAATAATAAGGCTGCAAGTGTATTTTTACACGAAGCAGCACCAGTTAGTCCCCAGAGGTGTATTAAAAGGTAATTTTATTGTTACTATGGGAGCATAAAAATATTTCATTCCATGAAGGAAGTTTAAGCACTACAGGTGCATATGCAGTTTATGCTTACATATGTAAAATCTGTTGTTTATAGTTATCATCTCTATATATTCCATCCATCTGTTATCCATTAGGCTTCTCTCTGTTGGAGTTGCAGGGGGCTACAGCCTACCCTAACAAATGTTGAGCAAGAGTAAGGGTACACCCTGGGTCAATAACCAGGCAACTGCAGGGCTAACAAGTAGAGAAACACAAATATTCATACACACACACTCACAACTAAGCGTGATTTATAGTCATCAATAAACCCAATGATCATGTTTCTGGTCTGTAGGAGGGATTCAGCTTGCCCAGAGAACACATATGCACACTGCACAGAGAAAGGAGACAAACCAACGCCTGCCTTGAAGAGAAGCACTAGCACTACCTTTTGAGTCCAGCACATAAAGTTAAGATGAAATTAACTGGCAAAGAAAAGGTCATAAGCAATTAACAGACTAATCAAATGTGTAAAAAAGTTAGATGCCCCCAATTGATTTCATAAAAATACAGGGCCAGTCACTTAATTGATAGCCAAATGTGCATTCAAATGACTTTTTCTCACTGTTTACCTAAATGTTCGTTTCTACATTAAGACATGGGATTTGGTGTAGCTTGCTTTCCACTGAATCCAATCCTGCTCAGAATGAGAAAAAAAGCTCTATCCAGCAGAGAGATGAAATCTCAACTTTTTGACACAAAACAAGAGCAAACTCCAAACTGATGGAAAACAGATGGAAAACTTTGAAGTGCTGGTTCCTCAAGATGTCGGAAGATTCTAATAATATCAGGGTTGCAATGTGTGAAATTGGCCTTTGTTTGCACATCTCTGGGGAATGCACTAACTCAGACTGGAATAACATCATTGCAATGAAGATATTCCCAGATTTATGGGAGAATGGTTAAAAAAAACTGCCACAGCCACATTTAAAGTTGTCGGCTCAGTTCTGACCCATTGATGCTTATTCCTGAAAATAGAGGGGGTAACTTTGAGGAAGCATCATTGGCAGGGGGCAGGCTTAAAGCTAAAACATTCTGGATGTACTCCAGCTGATTTGCATACCAGCTCAAGCTCACAACAGTACGACTTGGAGACGAGAAAGCTAATGTATTACATTTATGCTGAATCTCCTGGCTATCGCAACCCTGTCAGTCAGCATAAATATTCTTATATTCTTGGTTTTCAGTGTTGAAGGCTACATTAAGGAAAGGGCAAAAAGTAATATTCAACTGTAAATCTAGAAAAAAAAAACAGCTTTGTAAGAGACACAGAAACGCATCCCACAAGTGACTTGATTCATTGTGTAACTTATCTTATATAATTGCCTATATTATAAAAGAACGCATAGACATAAGAAAGAGTAAACGCCTCATTGGCAGGCGGGGCGCAAGAAATACGGCCGCCATCTTGGTTCGGTCAGCTGCTCCGTTCAGTGTAATGTATTTGGCAGGCACATTGAAGTGTCAGCACATTGAAGTGTCAGCACATTTAATCCATCATAACTCCATGAAAACTGAAATGATTTCACAAGTGTTATTTTTCCTGCACATGTCATACATGTCGGTATGATATAAGACACATGGTTCAGCGTAATTTCAGTGAGCTTGACGGTAATAGAACTTTCTGATGTGTGGCATATCTGTATGACAGGTATTTTACAAACCACGCACACGTGAATATAAATACATAAATACATATGAGGATGTATATGTATATTGTGTGTATACACATATATACACAGAATGTATATGTGTATACATATATATACATATATACAGTCATGGAAAAAATTATTAGACCACCCTTGTTTTCTTCAATTTCTTGTTAATTTTAATGCCTGGCTCAACTAAAGGTACATTTGTTTGGGCAATTATAATGATAACAACAAAAATAGCTCATGAGAGTTTAATTTAAGAACTAAGAACTATTCATTTTCCATGGTTTTCTTGATAATAACCAAAATTACTTAAATTCTTACATCAATAGCTATGGCATTGTACCGCCAAAAACACTACTTTTAAGCATTCCATGTTTTCTTTTCTGTTTGCTTTAAACACATGATACACACAAGAGTTAATACTTGATTGCATAACCATTGTTTTTGATGACTGCAGCCATGCGTCTTGGCATGCTCTCCACCAGCTTCTGACATTGTTCTGCTGTCACAGCAGCCCATTCCTGTTGGACAAATTCAAACAAATTTTCTTTGTTTTTGGGCTTGTGGTTCTCCATTTTGAGTTGGATGATTTTCCACAGGTTTTCAATTGGATTAAGATCTGGTGATTGAGCAGGCCAAGGCATGGTGCGAATGTTATGGTTCTCCATCCAGGCTTTAACTGACCTTGCCGTGTGGCAAGGGGCATTGTCTTGTTGGAAAATCCAGTCATTCGAGGCAGGAAAGAGTTTTCCAGCTGATGGAAGAAGACTGTTTTCAAGGGTAGTCCTGTACATGACCTGGTTCATTCGGCCTTCACACAATTGCATTTGCCCTGTTCCACTCAGACTGAAACAACCCCAGATCATGACTGATCCACCCCCATGTTTTACTGTAGGGGCAAGACAGTCTGGGTTGTAAGCTTCTCCAGGCTTCCTCCTAACCAGTAAGTTGGCTGGAGTGGGCATCAATTCAAAATTGGATTCATCACTGAAGAGAACCTTAGCCCAATCATCAACAGTCCAATCCTTGTGGTCTCGAGCAAAGAGTAACCGGGCCTTCCTCTGCCTTTCATTGATGAAGGGCTTCTTGCGTGCTCTGTGTGACTTCAAACCAGCTTCAACAAGTCGGTTTCCAACTGTCCTTGCTGAACAAGTCACATTTCTCTACAGGTCTGGAGGTCTGACGACGATTCCTGACACAGGAACGGATGAGTGCACGGTCATCTCGTGGGGTAGAAAGACGTTTCCTGCCACGGCCAGGTAGCAATTTGGTAGTGCCATGTTCAGCTTGTTTTTTTTGTTGTAATGAACGGCTGTCTTGGAGATCTTCAGTTTTTTCGCTACCTGTCTCTCACTCATGCCAATTTCCAGCAGTGCCAAGATGGCTGCCTTTGTGGCTTCACATAATTCTTTTGTTTTAGGCATTATGTGAGAGCTGACAACTTCTGAGTTGTGCTACGGCTTGAATGTAAGCAGGAAACCACTCTAGGCCTTTGCATGTGCAGTGCTGCTTGTGACATGAAATGGCCTCTTATATACCCTGGGAATCGATTAAGCTTAAGAATGTCAAATAGGACATAAAGTATTATGTGACCAGCTGCATTTTTTGTTGTGTTCATTGTATTATACGTTTAGTGGTACCAGATATTAGAATGAACAAGAAATTGAAGAAAACAAGGGTGGTCTAATAATTTTTTCCATGACTGTACATATATATATATATATATATATATATATATATATATATATATATATATATATATATATATATATATGTATATATATGTATATATATATATATACACACCTGTCATACAGATATGCCACACATCAGAAAGTGTAAATAGTAAACCTGTATCACCGTCGAACCAGCGAAAATACGCCGAACCATGTGTCCTATCATACCTACATGTATGACATGTGGAGGGAAAAAAACGTGAAATCAGTTTAGTATATATGAAATTATGATGGATCAAATGCGCTGACACTTCATTTTTGCCAGGCAAATACATGACACTGAATGGAGCGGCTGACCGGACCAAGATGGCGGTCCGACGGCTCGCCAGCGCCAATAGGTCGTAGCGGTCGATGAGGCGTCTACTCTTTCTTATGTCTATGAAAGAACGAAGCAAGTGTAATGAACCAAAGAGCAGTGCGGTGTGTAATGGTTTTTGCCAAATACGACTGTGGTCAAACTTACATTGCATTAATAGACAATATCAAGCTTTGTGTGACTAATTCTAGCATTGTTTCTACCACCAGTCTCTGCTCTTCCTAACAGATTAACATCAATTACAAGTCTGTGCTTGATGTGGTTACTCATCACTCCAGTCAGTATGCCAGTATCAGCTGTCATAAGTTAAATAAAATGTATTTTTATTTTGTCGCTCAAGACACTGCTGAACTGCTTTATGCTAAACAATGTTATTCCTCAATGCCTGGTTGTGTTGGCCTATTTCCGGGTCATGATGCAATTATATCAAAATGTCTGTCACCTGGCAGATTGTATTGAAAAGCCTTGAACTGTGATGATTGTTCCCAGTTAGAAAATGATCAGTTTCTCTGCTCCCTTTTTAAGGACAAAGACACAATGGCCACAAGTGTAGTCAAGTTGTGCTCAAAAGGATAGTTCAGTATTTTTGAAGTGGGGTTGTATATAGCCACGAAGTACAATAAACACAGTAGAAAGGCCTCTCCTCCCCATCCGTAAGCCACAGTCTGTAAGATTCTGTTACACAGAACTAGCCGCAAAAAGGGAAGTATTGTACCTGGTTAGTGGTTGGGTGAAGACATTTATTGAAAAAAAAAGATAGTTTACTCTTTTTAAATCATAATGACAACAGAAACTTCAAAAATTACCCTGTTCAAAAGTTCACACCCCCTGGCAGTTTTGGCCTGATAACATGCACAAAATTTGACACAAATGGGTTTGAATGTCTACTAAAAGGTAACCAGTCCTCTCTGTGATCTATTAGCTTGTAAACAGTGTGTGTGTATAAAAGCTCAGTGAGTTTCTGAGCTCCTGACAGACACGCACATCTTTCACTCAGTGCTGCGTTGAAGTTTCTGGTTTCTGCGTCATGGGTAAAGCAAAAGAATTGTCAAAAGATCTGCGAGAAAAGGTAATCCAACTGCACAAAACAGGAAAAGGATTTAAAAAGATATCTAAGGAACTGAGGATGCCAAGAAGCACTGCTAAAACTCTAATTAAGAAGGGGAGAGAGAGGGATTCTGTTGAAATCAAACCACGGTCAGGCAGACCAACAAAAATTTCAGCTCCAACTGCAAGGACAATTGTTAGAGATGCAAAGAAAAACCCTCAAATAACTTCAGCTGAAATACAGGACTCTCTGAAAAAAATTGGAGTTGATGTTTCAAAATCCACAATAAGGAGACTCTTCAAGAAACATGGGCTACATGGTCGAGTTGCCAGAAGAAAGACATTTCTACGCAAATGCCACAAAATATCCCGTTTACAATATGCCAAACAGCACAGAGACAAGCCTCAAAACTTCTGGAACAAAGATATTTGAAGTGATGAGACCAAAATTGAACTTTTTGGTCACAACCATAAACGTTACATTTGGAGAGGAGTCAACAAGGCCCACGATGAAAGGTACACCATTCCTACTGTGAAACACGGAGGTGGATCACTGATGTTTTGGGGATGTGTGAGCTACAAAGGCACAGGAAAATTAGTCAAAATTGATGGAAGGATGAATGCAGCATGTTATCAGAAAATACTGGAGGAAAATTTACACTCATCGACCCAGAAGCTGCGCATGGGACGTTCTTGGACATTCCGACACGACAATGATCCAAAACACAAGGCCAAATCAACCTGCCATTGGCTACAGCAGAACAAAGTGAAGGTTTTAAAGTGGCTATCTCAGTCTCCTGACCTCAATGTCATTGAGCCACTCTGGGGAGATCTCAAATGTGCAGTTCATGCAAGACAGACCAAGAATTTACTTTTTGCCAAGAGGAATGGGCAGTTTTACCATCTGGGAAAATAAAGACCCTCATCCACAACTACCACAAAAGACTTCAAGCTGTTATTGATGTTAAAGGAGGAAATACACTGTATTAAAAACTGGGGGGTGTAAACTTTTGAACAGGGTCAATTTGGAAGTTTCTGTTGTCATTATGATTTAAAAAAAAGAGTAAACTAATCTTTTTTTCAATAAATGTCTTCACTCAACCACTAACCATGAGTGACAGAAAGGTTTTTGTGTTACCATTCATATTTTCTGAGAAAAGGCCAAAAAATCTGAAATTCTGCTGGGGGGTGTAAACTTTTGGGCACAACTGTATGCATGTTTTAAAGTGCATTAGTTTTTCAGAAATATAAAGTTTATCTGGACCTAACAGATTCACGTCACGTATTCCTCTGCGCATCGCTGCTGCGAGCTGCTGCGAGCTGCTGAATCACTCTGCCTCTCTCTCAGCTAATAGCATAAAAAAGCTAGCGGCATCAGATGCCGGTTGTAGCCTTGTGTAACTTTAATCAAGTATAGTAATTTTTTTTTTTGGACTCTAAGCCATGTGAGGAAGGACCAATGCAGAAAATTTAAATAGGAGTGATTATGTCAGTGACGATGAAGTTCCATTCACTTTGGAGTCAAGAGGATACCTGTATGAACCGGAGTTCACAGAAGAGCTGCTGCAGATGGACACCGAACAGACCGAAAGAAATACAAAGGAAGTATTGGTGGATACTGGACATCAAGAAAGAGTCGCAAATACACAGAGGTGCGAGTGTATGAACTGCGAGGAGTCAGAGGATGGTGACTCTGATGAGTGATACAGACGGCGGTCTGTACTCATCAAACAGACTTCCCTGCTCTTCTGAATCCTCGAGTTTTGTGGACGTTCTTCAATTTCTCAAATATAAACTGGAAAAACGCCCTAAACCTGAAGGACCTAATGACAGTTTCTCCTCAAAGTAAGTAATAATGATCTGTCAGACACAAATCAAGCAGAGAAGAGGAGGCTGTTTATCAAAACAGTGCAGACTGCTTGTCTCTCTCTCTCACTCTCTTTCTCTCTCACACACATGCACCATACACTACGTTTACTGAATATTAGCCTCTAATGCATAAATGTACAGATACTGTATGTACACACAATCTGTCAGGTAACAGGTAACGAGACATGTAGACATTTGCTGTATATGATGTTACCACATGCCCTTGTAACGCAGAGGAATACGGTGAAAGCTGCATCAAGGGAAGAAGGACAAAACCCCCATCTCAGAAATATCTGTAATATCATCTGCTATCAATCAGTCTATGACCAGCGTCTGAAGTCACTAGCTTGTTCTGTTTACAACAGCTGAGAATGAGGCGGAGTAATTCAGCGGCCTGCAGAGGAACACACGGGTCCGGATAACCTTAATATATCCGAAAGGTAAATGCGCTTATAAATGTTCATATGTAGCATACTCTTAAACTGTGGTATTATTTTTTGATGGGAGTTCTTGTAGATGGAGAAAATACCCTTTGCATTTGGTACAATACTCCCTGTTTGCGGCTGGTTTTATGTAACCGACTCTTACAGACTGTGACTTACTTAGGGAGAGGACAGAACTTTATACTGTATCTACTGTACTTAGTGGCCATGTGGAGCTCATACAACCCCACTTTAAAAATACTAAACCATCCCTTTAATGCCAGATGTGACTGTGAGCCTCTGACTGACCTGTTGGGAATGTGACAGACAGAACCTATGTTCAATCACCTTCAACTTCATTTGGGATGCTGTCCAAATAGATTTCAATGTATACCATGGATATGTGAAACTGTCCATCCGAGAAATAACAGGCCACATGGCAAAAATGAAGACAGCAGCTTCAGATTGTGGGGTGGCTTCATTACACGACAGTTGACAGCAGCTTTGATCAGCTTGACAAAGTGTCATGTGAGAGCCGTCAAAACCAAACTGGAAAACACAACAATGCATCATTTCTGTGGAAAGGCCACTTTCCACAGAAATGACGAACTGAGCTTTCACTTTGAAAAGTTCAAACAGAAAGTGTTTCCAGATGAGTCTATTTGTTTGTAACGTAAACTCTCAGTGAGGACATCAATTTTTGAAACCAAGTTAGTTTTGGTGCTTTTCTGTTTTGTTTGTCTGCATATTTTGACAAATGTGACAAATTTTGACAAACTTGTTAGAGGGGAAAAAAAGACAGCTTTCTCATCTCTGAGACACTCCTATCCCAAAACCAAACATGACTAGTTTATGAAAAGTGTGTTTAAAATATTTCACTGCCAGATTGCATTTTTGGCTGTTTTTGGTAATACCAGTAATACAGCCATCAGAAATCATAAAGCTCATGCTCCCTGACCAAAAAATCAACACACTCCATGCCCATTGCAGATAAAATGCAACCTGTGTAAAAACAGTCTTTGATGGAGCAATTAAGAAATACAACTTTTAAAGTCTGTCAGATTTTCCATGCACAAGACTTAAACATCCTGCTCCAAAAATTTGACCACTGGCCTCATCTGACCTTTAGGCTGCAGTTGAGACACCACTGATATACCACTGATTATACCTACAACACAGACATCACTTCATGTCCTAAAACATATCCACTAAACATAAAAATGTGTCACTCATGTGTAAACAAAGATCACCTCAAAAACATCCTGCATGCACAGCAGCACTGTAAATCACTGCACCTACATCATCTTTTCCCACACCCAGCATGCTCTGTGTTTCCACCCACACTGAGTTTCATCAGATATGTGAGAGCATGAAAGAAAAAAAGCAAGTGTGGATGTTTGACAGGGCCAGCTAGGGTTAAAATCTGGGGTACGATAGGGTCAACACTGACTTTTTGAAGACAAAAATTCAGGGATATACTCAGGATGACAGGTCAGGTTTGCTTAACATGTGTGTCTCTGTGTAATGTGTGTGTGAAAAGACGAAGAATGAGGGTGAGGACGGGACACACATACGCACAATAGGATTATTAGACCGTGCTTATTAGAGACTTACTTCATCTGTTTGACGATGGTGCTTTTCCCTGACTCTCCAGCCCCTGAGGGAGAAGAGACAAGAAAACAATGTAAACAGGGTGTGTGAAAGGGAAAGATGGAGTAAGACAGAGGATGGGGGTGGGAGAGAAGAGAAAGAAAAGGGAGATTCAAGCTATGAAAAACCTGTAAGTGAATAAAGGCAGAGGGGTGGAGCCAAAAAGATGGAGCAAGCGGCTGCACCCTTTACTCCTGCATCCATACATTCTCCTCTCCCTGTACATTATAAGTCAAATACCCCAAAATCTAACTTCCTAATTATGATGAAATAAATAAATCCTCCTGCTGAAACCTATGAGGTAGCACTGCCTGTGTTTGGCCTTCTTTTGGTTCAATTTTTCTAGGACCCATCTGTACTAGTTTGTGATGTAGTTCCCACCCTTTACCTACAAACTGATTCAGCAGACCATATGATGGATCAAATCCCATTAATAGCAGGTGGTCTCAAAGCAGGGTGTGTAGAGATGACATGACGTAGATCAATGCATTTAGCTCTTGATGTTGGATTTTCTTTCTCGACAGATTTTTTATATGCTTTGGGGTGTAAAAAAAAAAAAAAAAAAAAAGTAGCCCCTTGTACTCAAATGATGATCACCTGCTACCAGCCACCCACTCCCAGCACCACACCTTGCAACCCCCTCCGCGCTTGAGCCCTGGCTGCACAGGCCGAACGGCGGGGAACTGAGCGGTCGTGTCTTACCGAGCAGCAGCAGTTTGACATCTTTGGCCGCAGTGAGACCGTCCTCCTTAAGGTTTTTCTCGATGGCTTTGCTCCGGTCCAGAGCCTCCCTCTCCTCTGCACTCAGGGTACATCCCATGGTTAGAGAACACAGCTTGATAGCGTTACCGAAACCGGTATCCACGGCAGAAATAAAGGCAATAAGAATTGGCTTCAATAAAACTTGTGCCTGAAAACAAAGCTGCTTAAAAATCCTCCAGCTCTCTTCTGTAAATTTCCTCCTTTCCTCCGCGCTCTGCTGTGGTTCCCTCTGGTCTTTCCCTCACTCTCTGGGCAGCTCCCTCTGTCTCGCTCTCAAGCCGGGGAATCGGCACCGTTACAGCATTTAGATGATCGGATCCTCTCGGTTTGATCCACGGGGCTGAAACTACACGATGGAGCCACGGCAAGCAGTTGGATCATCAGACGTTGTCTTGCTGGTGGGCTGTCCGTCCGGCTGGTCGTCGGTCCCCCGTCTCTCTCCGTTTTTTATCGTCTGTAAATCACGGTAAGGGTGCTCTCCTCTCCAGCAGTCGATATTCAGTGTTTCTGGGTGGAGGTGAGCAGCGCTCGCATCGCTTGGTTCGGCGGTCACACGGCGGCTCGCTTTCCTCCGTTCGGCTCCTCCAGGGCGGCGGGGACTCGCTCTCGCTACTGCCTCCTGGTTACTCCAGCAGGGGCTCGGTCTGTTCGGTGTTTCTTTCACTCAATTGCAGGTTAGTGACGTCAAAACCGTGATAAAAAAGAAATGACAGAGGGAGAGACCAACTTTCCTCCCAGTGGCGCTGCCTGGTGGTCGCACTTGTACTCACACAGGCCTACTGGCGCTTCAGAGGAAGCCATAGGAGACACGCCTACCAAAGCCTACGGTCCTTTAAGGGGCATTTAACAACTTGAAACATACTTCATGTGACTTAAGCAATTGAAAATTCACCTTCAAATCTTTAGACTTGGAACAGAAGGTGCAGCTTCGTTCCCTAATGACGGTTATCTGGATCACCTCCAAAATGTAATCACTTTTAGTTGGGCCATGACCAATATCTGCTGAAAATTCCAGCAAAATTTGTCCTGTAGTTTTTGTGTAATTTCTTGCTAACAAACTAACTAACCAACCAACTAACTAACTAACTAAGAGAAAAGGCAAAAATAATTTCCTTGGCAAAGGTAATGAAGATAGCCTACTGTTATTTTTATTCCACTAACTGGATTGAACGCTAGGCTATATTGAGAGATAAAGTATTTTGTTCAATACTTTTGATTCAGACACCAGAGAAAACACTTTTCAGCTGAAAATTATCAAATAAATAGTAAATTAAACTATGTTCTGTATGTGGCTTTCTGGCATTAGGAGCATTTTCTGTATTTTATTGTATTATTTGCTATTAAAGACAATCATTCCTTAAGAATCATCTAGCTTTTAACCCTGTCCAATATTAAAACCTTCTGCAGATTATGTATTTTTCTCACTCTTCAGCTAGTTATTAAAAGACCCATATATTGTAACTTGTCAGTCAGACACTCATGTAAACAACAAAATGTATAAATAAAACAAATCTTTTGGAATAAATGTAAAACAGAGCGTCTTTATTTTGGCATGACAAAATTTGTCCAGATATTACGTTGCAGTGAAAAGTATAAAATACATGGTACTTTGTTTGTAAAAAGTAAAGATATCATTAAACGCTCACCGCAAAATGTTACTGATACTACGATATAATTTAGGAGCCCCGATCAGTCATGGGCCCTTAGACTCATGTGTCGGGGACGCTGGGAGAAACTGAAACACTTTTTTGTTGCCTTACCACTACCATTTAAAGCAACAACAGTTTCATGTATATTGTTTGCATTCTGAATAAAATCCCACAGCAAAAGTCATAACTGACTAGACACGAATGGCTATGATCCAGTATTCATTTCATTTTAACAGAGACTACCTGGACATGTGTGGATCTGTAAAGAGAGGAGAGCTTTGTGTGTTTCATCATTTAATTTAGGAACTGAAACTGCACCACAGCAACTCCAGCATCAACTGTTCCTGACAAAATCTGACACACTCACCACCATCATATTGCAGCTCCAACACTATCTTCCTTATAAAGATTATTATCCTAGACATTTTTTATGTTGATAAATTCAGCCGACTGCTGTGACACAAACACACAATCAAGCAGAGTAATGTTGAATGTTACACCTCTGTTACTACCCTTTAAAGGAGACATATCATGCTGATGCATGATATAATACTTACATATAATATAATAAATTTGAAAACAAGACCTTACACCCCCTTAATTTTCAAAAAATGAGATATTGTATTTTTTCTGATATCCTAGAACGAGATTTGATGCCTCTGAAAATAGGTCATTGCGAGATGTAAATCGTCGTGACGACACAAGGTACATTTCTTTTTCTTTTTTTTTTTTTAATGTATTTTTTGGGCATTTTGTGCCTTTATTGACAGGAGAGAGACAGTGGATAGGCTTGTGAAAGGGGGTGAGAGAGTAGGGGAAGACACTCTGCAAACTGGTCACAGGCGGCATTCGAACCTGGACCGGCAGAAGCAAGTACATGAGGTGCCTGGTTGCTAACCACTCCGCCAAACCAGCACCCCGGTACATTTCTTTTTGTTGGAGTAATCTGATAAAACACTTCCTCCTCTGTGATGTCCATTAGCCACAAAACCGTCACCGAGGAACACATTCGTCCAGCAGCAGTATATAGATCCCTAGCTCACACTCACTCATTACCAGCTCTGGCCTGTAGGGGGACACAATACCGATCGCTGCTTTGAGCCTGCCGGAAAATACAGTAGAAAAGAAGGACAGGCTGGCTCAACCCCCGATAGAACTGACCGATCAGAGCACAAAGGGCTGTGACGTTGCGAGGTAACTTTAGGTCAGCCTGGAAACCAAGTGTTTCAATGAGAGCTAGATAATGGCCTAAAATGAGGATTTTGAGAACGCTATTGTGGGGCAACGAAGGAACTAAATGACTTGTACTGAGGGCAGAAATGCTTTACAGGCATCCTAGTCTGGCATAGTGAAAAGGAGAAACAAGCATGATATGTCTCCTTTAAGATGGAGTGAAGGGGGCATCAACTCATCTCCTTCGTTCTGTCTCTATAATGCAATGTTCTCTAAGGAGGTCTAACATAACAGCAGCATTAACTTTTTTTTTCTCTAATCTAGTTATAGTTCATGTGGCCTGATGCCACAGTCATTTCTGTCTTGGAAATTTGCGGGCCAAACTGTAAACACAGAGCTGGAGACTTTTTATTTTTTATTTTTGTGTGTCTGAATAATGTTTGTCCAGGTATTGTTATGATAGTTTCCAGGTGAACTGTTAGCTTCAATTTGGGCTTTGTTTCATGCTAGCTTCATTTATGTAGTTTCAAGAACTACAGAGATCAGGAACTGTAAGAAAGTCAGGTGGTGTTGGTTGTCACAGTGCTCTGGGTAGGGCTGTTTTATACTCCTGCAGTCGGAGTGGGACTCATTTTCAGCCCTGGAATTTTGTGCCTCAGACCGGCCCACTTTATATCATGACCTACTGTATTAAAATAATGTAATTATAACTTTAAGTGCGCTGTTCTCTAAACCCAATAATACTAAACGATTTTTTTCACTGGCAAAATATGCAGGTCTATTGCATCTAACATTCATCTTATTCATTTTTAATTGTGTGCTTTGTTTACCATCTTACTTTTGATGATAAAGAGGGCCACTACTATCACTTGGGCACAGAAAGTGGTTATATTAGAACTGAGGCTTGCTTGTTCACACTCTGTTACAACAGCTCACCTGTTTCTTCAACACTGACAGCAGCAACAGCAGCAACCCCTTCCTCATCCCTTTCCCCTGTGTCTGCCTCTGACATTAAATCACATTTTTAAAAAAAGTCAATAGTCAGCCTTCTGATCAATTCAAGTCAGTTTCATTATTGTAGTGCTGTATCATCGAGCATCAATTATCTCAGGGCATTTTTCATATAGAGTAGGTCTACACTATACTCTGATATTAATTCTAATACTCACTCAGTGAACAGCCCTACCTGCCCACTCTGCACCTGTGGTGGGCTCATGGCTGCTGCTTGGTGCTGCTACAACCTGCTTCTGAGGGGCTACAAGACAAAGTTTCCCCAGTTATGTGGCATGCAAGTTGCATATTATTCAACATCTTGCCGTACCAGTTTCATCGTCATCCTCTGTCGTTTCAGACTGCGAGCTCGATTTATTAAAAAAGGGGCTGTTTTTGCACATTTTTAATTCTTTTCTTTTCCACGCCACCCTTGCTCTTTTTATCCATCTTGCCGGCAGCCCAGCACCGTGGCTACTAGCTGGCTCATCGAACAGACGCTGGCGGGGCTAATTGTTTTTAGCCTGCACGGATGTGTTGTTACGTCAGGATGCCTCTGAAAAAAAAAGCTGTCGATGGAGACGGCCCACAGGGACAGCGGTAACAGCATTTAAGTAATACTCACTCAGTGCCATGAATGAACACCAAACCAAAAAATTATAATAATATTAAAAAATGTATATTAACACTGGCCCTCGCGGCCCAAACATCAGACCGGCCCACCGGGAATTGTCCCGGTCCTCCCGATTAGCCACACTTTGATGCCTGCAAATCAGATAAAGCACCATAGGACAATTTAAACAAACAGACTGACACAATGTGCAACGGTGATAAAAAAAGAATGTGATGGTTAGGATTTCAAATTTCATGTTATCTCTTTAGCATAAATAACAAAGAAAGAGCACATTTTCTATCTTTCTGTTTACCAATGAGGCGGCCAGCCACCCACAATATAAAAACAAATAATGTCAACTGTCAATTCTCTTGGTTTATCTTAAAGGGACTGTGAGGAATTTCTAAGTAATTACAAAAAAGTCTCACTTTTAGATATATGCCTGATCGAAATACACACTTATTGATGAGTTTTATAGCATCAAAATAAGTTATCTATTTATGCTATTGCTTAGCCCTCCGGTCGGGTCGTACATAGCTGGACTGGCCTAGGCCCTGTTCTACGAAGCAGGATTACTGCCTAGCGAGGTAGCTTTGAGGGTAAGTTCCGGTTTCCCTGTTCTACGAGACGGGATCACTCCTTAGCGAGGCGAGTCTCCATGGCAACGTACGCTGAACGGCTAACCTGCTCCGGGGCAGGTTAGGTTCCAGATTGAAATCGCGGACTATAGAAACTCCGCCCACTGACCAATGAGCTGACCCGATGGCTGCAGAGGGCCAGTTCCTCTGCAGGAGTAAAATCTGGGGGAGGAATCCCCCCAGATCTTTTTGTGCCACTTTGATTGGTGCTGAAACGAGACTCAGATTTAGAGTCACCACACAGTACATGACACTTACTACAGGTAGTTAAAGGGAATGAAGAACTCTCATTGCCGTAGCAAGATCTTCAATGCCAACACTTCTGTTCCATGACAATATTTTATTGCCCGTCTTAAAATTGTGACAGGAATTCATGTAGGGCTCATGTGGGCTACATATCACACAAAAAATGTAAACAGGATAGGAATGAACAAATGAATGAATTCATCTTAGAAATGAATTAGACATGTCTGGTGCATGTTACAGTAAAATTGCATGTTGAACAGTGCTATTTCAGGATGATAATGGCACCAAAGATTTTTTGCACGCTATACTTATGCATTGAGACTGTCGGCAATTTTCTGCCAGCACTCCTTCCGTGCTTTTGCAGCGGCGACGGTGTTGCTTTTGATGTTTATTATATGTTTTAATTCTTCATACTTTGTCATGATCGCCTCCTGCTCCTCATGTGTGAAGTAGGTTGTCCTTCGCTCCCCGGCCTGCTCTGACGCTCCAGACTGTTCCATGTTCGCGATTGGTCAGATGCGGCGGGCTCCGCCTTATATGCGTGCACGCGCTCATTGCAAAGCTGGATCCACTTATGAGGTTGATAACCAGCGTCGTCGAATCGTGTAGCGAGACCGCCAGCTACCGCGCTCAGTTCAGCGAGGTAGCTCAAAAGCTATCTCGCTAGGCTGAACTTGCTTTGTAGAATAGGGCCCTGGATACTCAACTTCGGGATCAAGACAATTAAAACTAGAGCAAATTTATATTATTCAGAATCGTCATAGTGCACCCGCTGTAAGTAGCCATATATAGCCGGCTACAAAACTACTATTATAGGCCTACTAAGTTTTCCCAAATTTGCTTGTTGTCACACATAAAAAACTACCGCTACGTAACTAGAAAGAGATACATTACCTCGTCGCTTTGCATCCTGTAAGTTGTTGAAAAAATAAGTTGTAAAGCAATGCAGAGTTCTAATGAAGATCCGAACTGCATCTTTAGCTTCATAACATAAACACGCTCTGGGTCACGTCTCGTGCTGCGTTCCAGTTGTAGTCAGAAGTAGGAATTTTGAGCTCCGAGTAGGAAACTGCAACAGGAACGTCCCCCAAAGTCTGAATTTCCTCCGGGGAACGCGGTGAAACCTCGCCACCCCCGAGTTGACAATCGAAGATGGATGCCCCCAGTGTGAACAGTTATTTAGCTCCTGTAATAATCAATTTATTTGCACTTCTGACTGGGGTGTGTCGCTCTAGATCAGCTGTATACATAGTATTGTTCGACTTATATTTACAAAAATGCTACCATAGTGATAATCACATTCTTTATGTGATATCTGTGAACAACAACGCAGGCATGCTAACAACAGCTAACAATAGCCTGGTAGATCGTCATGTTTTCCGACTTTGTAACTGGAACGCTGATAACTCTGAGATGATGTCACTCCCAGTTCCACGGTTACTGGAACACAGCATTACGACAGTCGCCGCGCGGGCTCATGGGTAGCAGAGTCTTTTACGTTGCCGATAATAGATTCTCCTCAGAGTCCCTTTAAAATGCACTAACAAAATATGAACATCCATTGCCTGCTATACATACTGTACTTCTTTATTCCAATGACCTCAAATCTAATCATATTGTCCAACACTGTTGGCATTGTGCACCCTCCTTCTCAACTCTTTTTCTCCAGTTATTTTATTGTTCCTGGGCATAGACCTCTGGAATTAGTCATGCCGTGGTGCTACAGCAGATCCCCTGACAAGTTTTTTAAAATGCAGTTTATTCAATATATTATTTATTGATTTGTGTAGAAATATCACTTGAGCAATGATGAGATTAACATGGATTTTTGCAAAAAAAATGTCAAGAATATCTTAAAATCATAGATAATAAACAACCCTCTTTAAATCAAAGAAGTCTACAGCCTATGCAATCAGTGTTTGATTATACAACATGCTAAATTTAGTATTGCTCTGGTGTTTATTGATGCTTTGTCCAAAGTTTTTTACACATTTGTTGACCAAACATCAGCATTGAACTTTGCAGGTTTGCAAAGTCCTTATTGAGTCCTTATTAAATATTGAGCTCCACACATTTGCTGAAAGTTTATATCTATCAATTGCCATCTGCTCCCTAATATTAAACCATAGGCTGCTGTTTCAGAAAATACACAAACTCAGTGTAAACCTCTCTGCTCAAACATATAAGGCCAAAGTCAATAAGTGACAAGTGCAGGAAGTCAAGTGTCAAGCATTTGCCAACTGGTTTACGTAACAACATCCTGGTGTGTTAAAATGAATTACACAGCTATGATTCTGGAGAAATGATTTGAAGAAAACCAATCAAAGATTTATAGGGTTTATTCCAGGTATGCTAGAGGGAAATCCTATCAAATCCATTTCAGCAAGTAAGAGACTGTGACAAATGACCTTGGTTGATTTGTTTAAGCTTTCTGCAGCATTCTACATTAAGCTGGTCATACACATTTAAATGTGCATTCATATTTGGCTTATCAGTCCATACGCACCACAATCTGGCTGTCAGTCTGACAACTGGCAGTCATGTTCTTCATAACTCAAAACACAACTTTCTTATATACATACAAATTATGATCTCACAATATATGGAAAAAAGAATGTCTAGAAATACAGTTTAAAAAGTATCATTTTATGGAGCTGAATAGCATAAACTTCATGTTCAATAATATATTAGTACTACTGTAATTTATTCCTCCCTGGTAAAAATATATTTTTTTTTCTCACCTCCATCTAATTAAAAAATCAGTTTAGCTACTAACTGGTTTTAATAAACAACATCACATCACCCCGATTAAGCCTGTCTTTGTTGCCAGTTTAAGAATTGGTTTTAAAGCATTCATGGACATGGCTCCTATTTATATTTCTGAGCTACAGATCAGTTATCAGCCAGCTCACAGCTTCAGATCCTTGAGTGAGGGCCTCAAGGTCATTCCACGGTCAAGGCTAAAAAATAAAGGTGATCAAGCCATATTCTTCAGAGCACCTCCTCTCCCTTTGAACGACCTGCCTGACATGAGGTGTGCAGAAACAGTCACTTCTTTTTAATCACTTTTAAAAACTCACCTTTATATACTTTTTTAATTGGTTTTTTTGGGGGCATTTTGTGCCTTTATTGATAGGAGAGAGACAGTGGATAGGCTTGAGAAAGGGGGAGAGAGTAGCGGAAGACACTCTGCAAACTGGTCACAGGCGGGATTCGAACCTGGACCGGCAGAGGTAAGTACATGGGGTGCCTGGTTGCTAACCACTCTGCCAAACCAGCACCCCTATCTACTTTTTTTCCTTTATCTTCTTTCTGCTTCTCTGTCTTCTGGCCTATTTTTTGTCATTATTGGTCTTATAGTTTAGCTTCTATTATCTCTTGCTCCTTTCTGTGTTGTTGGTGTTATTATATTTGCTTCTTACATACCAAAGTCATTGCTTACTTTTAATTCCTATTTTATTGAATTTATGCTGCTTTACTTAACTGTCTGGCCTTTGATTCATAAAGTCATCTCCTATATCTATTATTATTATTATTACTAGTAGTTGTACTGTATATCTCAGCTTGGAAATATTCCTCCATCATAGTTCCAAAATGGTGTGTTGTGGCTCAACAGCAAGTGGTTGAGCTCTTTTCAGAGGGTTAAGATTTTATGTCTCAAAAATTAAATAATGATGCATGCAGGCAATAAGACATTCATATACATTTAATAGTTTATATATTTGTTTTGACATCCTGGTATTTCAGTGCGCCAAAGTAGTTCCAGAACAAAGGGGCTTTACTGCTGATTTCACATGTTTTATGTAAATGTGTTTATTATGCTATACATTTTTACCCAGTGCTGGGGTTTTTTCTCTCTGTTTTTCTCTCACCTTGAATTTACTACATTATGCTGAACATTTGGCCCAGCTGCAGCAACATTCTGCCTAGATTCTGGGCCGGTTCTCTCTACATGGCCAGAGCAGATCAACATTACTGTGGCTGATATATTTATAATGACATGAATCTCCCACTACCTTGCTTCAGAAATTTTGAACTATCCCTCTAAAGAGGAGATGGGTCATGAGGCTGAAAACTTGCAAAGTGGAGTTCTGTTCAAAGTTCAAAGTTCTGTAACACATTTAGTACATTCTTCTTTTGTCTAATGCTGAAGATCAAAGTCAATCACTCTAAAGATACTTTACCTAGAGTTACAAATTAAACATAAGGTTGCAAAAGGAGAACAATCACAAGATAATTTAAGTCTTTTTATTTGTATAAGTATTTTGAAAGTTTCACCCTTGTCTCTCATTTCAGATTTTGTTTTCTGCCCTCCCCTCTCTGTCTCTCTGATTGTTGACTACCATCACCTGTGTTTGCTCCTGCGTCACTTACGTCTGATTACCTGTGTTTGTGTTTTTAAACTCTGCTTCCCCTCTGGCTTATTACCAGATTGTTGGTGTACTTCATGTCATCACTTTCTAACATTCCTTAGGGGTATTCCACGAAGCTGGCTTAGGTCTAAGCCTGGCTTATTTCGGTCAGCCTCGCTAACTTTAATGAGAGTTTTGTTCCACCAACGAGGCTTAGGGCTAGCTTGGCTTGGTAACCATGGTAACTCAGCCAGAGCGACAAGCCTGGGCCCTATTCTACGAAGCAAGTTCAGCCTAGCGAGACAGCCTTGGAGCGACCTCGCTGAACTGAGCGCGGTAGCTGGCGGTCTCGCTACACGGTTCAACGACGCTGGTTATCAACCTCATAAGTGGATCCAGCTTTGCAATGAGCGCATGCACGCATATAAGGCGGAGCCCGCCGCATCTGACCAATCGCAAACATGGACCAGTCTGGAGTGTCAGATCAGGCCAGAGAGAGAAGGACAATCTACTTCACACACGGGGAGCAGGAGGCGATCATGACAGAGAATGAAGAATTAAAACATGGAATAAACGTCAAAAGCAACACAGTCACCGCTGCAAAAGCACGGAAGGAGTGCTGGCAGAAAATTGCTGACAGTCTCAATGCTTAAGTATAGCGTGCAAAAAATCTTTGGTGCCATTATCATCCTGAAATAGCGCTGTTCAACATGCACTTTTACTGTAACATGCACCAGACATGTCTAATTCATTTCTAAGATGAATTCATTCATTTGTTCATTCCTATCCTGTTTACATTTTTTGTGTGATATGTAGCCCACATGATCCCTACATGAATTCCTGTCACAATTTTAAGACGGGCAATAAAATATTGTCATGGAACAGAAGTTTTTTTCTTTCAATTCTTTATTCAGCCATTTCAAGTAACAAACAGGCATATTTTGCGTTGTACATTCTTCAAAAATCACTGAGCAGCATCACTAACCAATGTATAAAACTAAATAATAATAAAAAAGAATAAAATAAAAAAAATAATTCATAAACAATTCAATGAAAACATTTACAAGGGGTTCAATTCATACACAAATCAAGAATTTCTTAGAGTCTTGAGGCACTTTCTTTTTCAATCTATTTTAAAGATCGAGAAAATAATTTAAGGTCGTTCTTAAATGCAGCAAAATTGGGAGTAACTTTGAAGAATCTACATTTGTGGATATAGAATTTCCCTTTAATAAACATATTATTATATAAAAATTCAACAGTTTTATCTTTTACAAAGATTCCAAATTTGATCATATGATACTTAAAAACAAGTATTACGTATTTTGCATTTAGCCATGCTTGAATTATTTCCCAAAAAATCTTAATAGCATTGCAATCATGAAACAGATGTTCCTGTGTTTCAATTTCTGTATGACAAAACGTACATTCATTCCTATCTATATTAAATCGTCTTCTCAAAAATTCATTATATGGATAGATATCATTAATAGTCTTAAAATGAACTTCTTTCATATTTGGCAACAATGGAAAGTCTAAATATCTAGTTCTTAGTTTAACCAAATCAAGTTTGGAGAAAGCCTGAAAAGTGATATTTCTTTTAATAGGAAGAGGAAAGAATTCCTTTGTGATAAGACTTCTCAAAATTTTGTTATTACACTTACGGTCTAATAAATCATATTCACCAATAAAAAGATTGTCAAGTACAGGTGTTACAGCAGAATATTTCAGAGTTTCTCTGATCAAATTAAACAAGGCTACAGGAACAGCTTTTTATCACTATTTAATACTGTTTGTAAGAACAATTTATTTTGAATTTCAGATTGAAATTGGTATGATTTAATATATTTCCATCTTTATCCATTAAATGTATTACAGCCCAAACACCTTTTTCCATCCAATTTTTATAGAACAAAGACTTCCTTTTATGCAAGATATATCTGTTGTTCCAAATGATGGCTTTATGTGGGCTGAAATTATGTTTGTAAAGCATTTTCCAATACCGTAATACCTGTAGATGAAAGTCTGATAACTCCATAGGTAATTTTAAGGGGTCAAAATCACATCTCAGTAGAAATTTAAGTCATGGAACACAAGTGTTAGCATTGAAGATCTTGTTATGGCAATGAGAGTTCTTCATTCCCTTTAACTATCTGTAGCAAGTGTCATGTACTGTGTAGTGACTCTAAATCTGAGTTTTGTTTGAGCACCAATCAAAGTACACAAAAAGATCTTGGGGGGATTCCTCCCTCAGATTTTACTCCTGCAGAGGAGCTGCCCCTCTGCAGCCATCGGGTCAGCTCATTGGTCAGTGGGCGGAGTTTTTATTGTCCTCGAGTTCAATCTGGAACCTAACCTGCCCCGGAGCAGGTTAGCCGTTCAGCGTACGTTGCCATGGAGACTCGCCTCGCAAAGGAGTGATCCCGTCTCGTAGAACAGGGAATCCGGAACTTATTCTCCAAAGCGACCTCGTTAGGCAGTTATCCTGCTTCGTAGAACAGGGCCCTGGTCCGGGGCAGGCTAACAGTCAAGCTTACTTTAGCTCCATGTCAGAGAAGGTTCTGACGAGCTTCAGAAGGACGCCTTGAAAACTGCATGTTACACATTAAATTCATCTTGATCTGTAATCAACGATGTTCTTGTTCGGTGACGTACATCGTGACCTTTTTTAGATAACGGCGGAAGAACCGTAAACTAGACAATTCCCGCGGGAATCGTGAGTGGGGCTCGGGCGGCTGCCGGGCTGTATCTTTTTAATACAGGCCAGCCTCAAGCAGCATTTCAGCTGGATGACAAGCTGGAATAGTTCTGGAGATGGCAGGAGACTTCATTCATGTGTTTAAGTCATGTGTGGCCTGATTAGCTGATGATCATCATCTGGCACCTGACCTTGAGCTGTGTTCTTGATATACCTGTTGGTGTTTGCCCTCCCTAACAGACTGATGTCACCAAGCACTTTATGAGTGGGGGTCTTGTTTAAACTGAGCTCCAATGGTCTTTGTAAACATACAAACACACAAAGAAATGCACGCTTCGCATGCATTTAAACCATGGATGTATTATAAGAACTGGATAGCGTGGCTCCACCTTCTACCATGGAACGGATTTGAAGCCAGAATATCTTCCGTCACGGCGCCGCCATTGTGCAACCAGTAGAGAATTTGGGCCATAATCCGGACGCAGCTGTCGTAAACGGTCGCAACACAACTCAGCATACGCCGTACACAATCATTGTGAAGCTGCCGTAAACCGCGGTCATTTTTAAACTCTAATAACTAATAAGAAATAAACTTTTCAGAAAAAAGAGGACTTGGAAGACACGCAGCCCAATAATACTTTCATATCACCACAGCATACGGATGGGAGAAATATTTCTACGAGGTGTAATATTTTTTTGAAGTTTCACTTCGGCCCGTCCAGATGAATGGGGGAGACGGATTTTTGACCTATACTGCAGCCAGTCACCAGGGGGAGCAGTTTTCATGGCGGCTTCAATTTTAGCCTAGCATCATGGCGTCCATGTTTTTTACAGTCTATGATTTAAACACATAAACACACACTATTTGTTTATTGGTGGAGATTCCGTGTGAAGATTATTTCCTTTTAACCCAAAACACACACATGCAAATATTTGTGCTTGTGCTTGGGGGTCTTGTTTAAACTGAGCTCTAATGGTCTTTATAATTCCTTTACGAAAATGCTCATGGAGGATGAGTAAAACATTTATAAACCTGTGGATAAATGAGTTATTACTGATCATTCATGTCAGAAAAATGCTTTATAAATGATGAATTCAGTATTTAGTAATCCTTTACAAACATGCTTTTTAATGATGAGTTAAACATTCACTAATACTTTATGAATATGCTTAATAATGATGAGTTAAACATTTACGTATCCTTTACTAATATGTTAATTAATGATAAGTAAAACATTTATAAGTGTGTCTTTAAATGTGTTATTACTGATTATTTATGCTAGAAAAAAGGCTTTAAAAATGATGAATTCAGTATTTACTAATTCTTTACAAACATGCTTATTAATGATGTGTTAAACATTCACTAATCCTTTGCTAATATGCTTATGAATGATGAGTTAAACATTCACTTATCCTTTATGAATATGCTTATTAATGATGAGTAAAACATTTCTAAGTGTGTCTTTAAATGTGTTATTACTGATTATTCATGTCAGAAAAAAAGTTTATAAACGATGAATTCAGTATTTACTAATCCTTGACTAATGTGCATAGTTTTTGGAGGCTTACTTGCCCTGTAAACTGTAAGCCCGCAGGGCTTACAGTTTACAGGGCAAGTCACATACTGTTCTGTATATGACTTGGTCCTGTGTGGCTTGATTAGCTGAGCCCCTGGAAGCACCTGGCAGCAGGCCAAGTGATGATTAAGGCTCCGTTGTCATGGTAACAGGGACAGCTGTGAGGAGATGCAACAGTTTGACTGTCTTAAATGATTGAAATTTGATGACTTCTGACAGTGTCAAACAGCGGCTTGTATCTTCGTTACCATTGGACCTATTTTTATGTTAAGGACATCGTAAGCGTCGGGAGAGTCTTGGGATCGTGAAGATGTAATTTTTATGAAGATAGTGTGAGAAATGACAGAGTTATCGCAATTTACAAACTACCTGTCACTCATGAGGACTACATGTCAAATTATAATGGAAGTAGATTAGAGCGAGTAATGGACTTTCTACCGAACAGATGTCTCTCATTTAATTTAAGAATGAATTAGGGCTTCACTTTTTCTTTTATATGAGGCACAAGAGTCTCAGATCCGTTTTTCTGAAAAAATTATTCGGGTCCAATGTACCGTTTTGCCGCAAGTTTTTCGGGAATTTTTTCGAGTGGTGACTGCCTGCTCTCACACTCTGTTATTTCAAATCTCATTTGAAACTCACTCTAAGACGTCATTTTTGGCCAACGCAAGGGAGATTTGAGGGCTCGCTGACTGAAAATGGTGCGCCCTACGGGTGTACCGTTTTCAGTCCTGAACAGAGGAGACATACAGCTGCGTTTTGACGTTTGAATGAGCTCCGTAGCTGTCACGACGGCTTCGAAAAACAGTGAATTTTTGGTGTGTTCGGGAGAAATCCCATTCATTTTCAATGGGACTTTTTTCGCAGTTTGTCGCGAATAACTCGGCCATATTTTCGCGAAATTCTTATAAAAGTCATAGCACACCGATCGGGACCGAGCCGCACGTTTTGATATATAATTTGTTGGGGTTTTCTCAAAGCCCTAGGACTAGATACACTTCAAAATTCTGTCCGAAAGATGAAAAAGACAACTAGACAATTCCCGCGGGAATCGTGAGTGGGGCTCGGGCCGCTGCCGGGATTTAGTTCTGGATGGCACGAGACTTTATTCATGTGTTTAAGTCATGTGTGGCCTGATAAACTGATCACCTTCACCTGGCACCTGACCTTGAGCTGTGTTCTTGATATACCTATTGGGGTTAATATTATGTGTCCCCCAACTTCAGTGTGGGTCCCTGTGATGTCATAAGTACAAACACACACACACACAGACCACAGAGACTAATGTCCACAAACACTAAATAAGTTGGCTAGCTGTAAAGGCTTCAATGTCTTTCATTCACACAAATAGACACTAATAAACATGTGCGCTTTGAGCACTGGATCATTTAGGGGGGACATAACATATATTTATTTTGTGTACTCATTGATACTATGTGTCCCCAAATACTGGCGTTGTGTAAAGTCAAGGTCCTCTTAATATCATCAATACAAGCACAATCTCACACACACAGACTAAAGAGACTAATGTCAACAAACACTTAAAAAGTGGGCATGTTGTTAAGGCTTCAGTGTCATATTCACACACAAACACTCAAAAACATGTGTCCTTCGGACACAAGTTTGTATTTAGGGACACATACGATACATTTATAGTAAGTGTCCTAATTAATACAATGGGTCCCCCAATTTCGGTGCTGTTTAAAGTCTAGGTCCATGTAATGTCATAAGAACAAACACACACTCACACACACACACAGACCACAGAGATCAAACAGCAGATTAATGTATAAACTTCAAAAGGAGAGAGAGATTGTTATCAGTTACAAAGGGGCTTCAATTACAATGACTGTCTGTAATGCTTTTTCTTCAGTTCTTCAGTGGTGTCGAACTTTGGCTGATATTTCAAAAATTGTTGAAGATATGGGATTTATGAGCACCTTGTGAGCGTCGGGCAAGTCTTGGGATCATGAATATGTAATTTTTATGAAGATAGTGTGAGAAATGACAGAGTTATCGCGGTTTACAAACAGCCTGTCCAAAATATTCACGAGTTCTCAGCTTTGAATGGACCTCTATGGTACAAATTGATGTACTTTGGAGCAAACAGCTGGCTCTCATTTATTTAAACAATAAGTTAGGGCTTCACATTTTGCTTTAAATGAGGCCCAAGACTCTCAGATCCGTTTTTCTGAAGAAATTATTCTGGTCTGATGTACCGTTTTCCCGTTATGGCAAGTTGTTCGGGGATTTTTTAAGTGGTGACTGCCTGCTCTCTCACTCAAGATCTGATGATCAGATAAGGATCTCACTGAAAATCTGTGGATTTTTGATCGACACAGCAGTTTTTGAGGCAGGTGACTGAAAACGAAGCCCGTAGGGCTTACGTTTTTCAGGTCTGAGGAGAGGAGACATACAGCTGCATTTTAAAACTTGAATGATTCCTCTAGGGGAATGTATGGCGAATCAATTTTGTTTTCTAGTTGGTCCTGTGTGGCCTGATTAACTGAGCCCCTAGAAGGACCTGAAAGTTGGCCAAGTGGTCATTAAGGCTCCGTTGTCATGGTTACAGGTGCAGGTGCAGCCTGAGGCACACACTTTGGCTGTCTAAAGTGATCACAATATGATGATTTCTGACAGTGTCAAACAGCGGCTTGTATCTTCGTCACCATTGGACCTATTTTTAATTTAAGGATATCGTAAGCGTCGGGAGAGTCTTGGGATCGTGATTATGTAATTTTGATGAAGATAGTGTGAGAAATGACAGAGTTATCGTGATTTACAAACAACTTGTCCCTCATGAGGACTACATGTCAATTTATAATGGAAGTAGATGAGAGCGAGGAATGGACTTTGGACCGAACAGCTGGGTCTCATTTAAAAACAAGATGAGTTAAGGCTTCCCTTTTTCTTTTAAATGGGGCACAAGAGTCTCAGATCTGTTTTTCTGAAAAAATTATTCGGGTTCGATGTACCGTTTTGCCGTTATCGCAAGTTGTTCGGGGATTTTTTCGAGTGATGACTGCCTGCTCTCACACTCTGTTATTTCGAAATCTTCACTCTGATCTGAGATTTTGGGCCCATTTAAGGAGATTTTGAAACGCACGGGCGACTTTTTTAATTTAAGGATATCGTAAAGCAGTCGGGGAGAGTCTTGGGATCGTGATTATGTAATTTTGATGAAGATAGTGTGAGAAATGACAGAGTTATCGTGATTTACAAACAACTTGTCCCTCATGAGGACTACATGTCAATTTATAATGGAAGTAGATGAGAGCGAGTAATGGACTTTGGACGAACAGCTGGGTCTCATTTAAAAACAAGATGAGTTAAGGCTTCCTTTTTTCTTTTAAATGAGGCACAAGAGTCTCAGATCTGTTTTTCTGAAAAAATTATTCGGGTTCGATGTACCGCTTTTGCCGTTATCGCAAGTTGTTCGGGATTTTTTCGAGTGATGACTGCCTGCTCTCACACTCTGTTATTTCAAATCTTCACTCTGATCTGATTTTTTTGGCCAACGAAGGGAGATTTGAGGGCTCGCTGACTGAAAATGGTGCGCCTACGGGCGTACCGTTTCAGTCCTGAACAGAGGAGACATAGAGCTTCGTTTTGACGTTTGAATGAGCTCTGTAGCTGACACGGCAACCGCCGTCGTACTTAAAAAACAGTGTTTTTTTTGGTGGGTTCGAGGAGCAATCCCATTCATTTTCAATGGGACTTTTTCGCAGTTTTTCGCGAATAACTCGGCCATTTTTTTCGCAAATTCTTATAAAAGTCATAGCACACGATTGGGACCGATCCGCACGCTTTTGATATATAATGCTTTGCTATGGGGAGAGTGGCTCGTTGCAAAGCCCGAGCCCCAAATAAACGCGCGGAAGAATACATGTGGCTCGTTGCAAAGCCCGAGCCCGAGCCCTAGCCTTAAATAAATAAACGCGCGGAAGAATACATGTGGCTCGTTGCAAAACCCGAGCCCCAAATAAATGCGCGGAAGAACACATGTGGCTCGTGGCTTTGCCACGAGCCACTCTCCCCATAGCTATGGGGAGAGTGGCTCGTTGCAAAGCCTGAGCCCCAAAAAAGACAATAAACGCACGGAAGAATACATGTGGCTACTCTCTCCATAGCTTTGCTATGGGGAGAGTGGCTCGTTGCAAAGCCCGAGCCCCAAATAAACCCGCGGAAGAACACATGTGACTTGTGGCTTCGCCACGAGCCATTCTCTCCATAGCTTTGCTATAGGGAGAGTGGCTCATTGCAAAGCCCGAGCCCCAAATAAACGAACGGAAGAACACATGTGGCTTTTGGCGAAGCCATGAGCCACTCTCCCCATAGCTTTGCTATGGGGAGAGTGGCTCGTTGCAAAGCCCGAGCCCCAAATTAAGACATCTTAACTGCACTTTCTCTCTGTCATATCAGTGAGAAGGTGAAGGAGTGGTTAGGCTGCAGGGCATTGAAGCGTATGAGATTTTACTTTTCACTGCGCCGTGGGTTCGAATCCACCTTCGGAGACAATATGAAAATTTATCTGATTTATTTCCTTCTTTCACCCTCTAAGTGCAGTCCACACGTAACAGGATAAAGGAACAAATTATCTTAAAAAAAGGTGACAGGTGAAGGTGACAACAGCCACAGTTTTCCATAAAGAATACCTTCCTTTTACCAGTGGTCCAATCTGAACATGATGACAATCTAAAGGTGATGCCAAATGATGAGATAACTTCTTTATTTGTGTACAAGCTCATTCATGTCTTCTCCGTTAATTAAATGTAGGGCACTGCAGCACTATCATCCCTAATAAAAAAATGACATCTCCCCTGTAGGCCCACATGTTTTTTCTACTGTTTATTCAATATTTGATGAAACATCACCCCATGAAGTTACCATTTTTTTATAAGTCCTACTTTTTTAGGTGTTACCTATGTTGCTGAAATATTCATCTATGATGGATATAAATATTTGTCAAATCAAGAACATGAAATAGGCCTACAAGGAAAGTAAAAACCACCATCACGTTACACAGAAACAATGAAACAGACTATGCTGTTTAATCTCTATCTATCTATCTATCTATCTATCTATCTACCTACCTACCTACCTACCTACCTACCTACCTACCTACCTACAGGGAGAATCCACAATGTAAATGGAGATGAAAATGAAGAAAGCACATTGAATTAGAAGGTGTGTCCAAAGTTTTGGCCTGTACTGTGTGTATATCTATAGATAGATAGATAGATAGATAGATAGATAGATAGATAGATAGAGAAATCAACTTCTTTAATAGGTTTTGATCAGCTTCATTTCATCAAGATCGATCTCCTCAGGGCCACAGTAGTGTGAGGGGCTTCAGGGTGAGAAAAAAAGGTCGTCAACCACAGCAGAAACTCAATCAGGGTTTAAAATCATGCCCTCTGAAAATCTAAACTTGCAGGAGTATGTGTGTGTACGCACAGGCAAAGCGCTTCATTATATATTTTAAACGGTTGGCAGTGCTTTGCCAGGCAGCATCTTTGGCTTTATTAATTGCAGCTGTGTTGCCCTTTAGTTATTTTCCCCTTGTTGTCCTCATACAACTCCACGAGGAGCTTTTGCTCTCCAGTTGAAGACGTCTCTGCTCTTGGTTTTGCCAGGAATTCGTCATTTCGACAATCGACTCGTCAGGGCTTTCTCTCTCCCCCGGACGCGCGCTCAGCTGCAGCTTAGATCAGCCTGGCTTGAATAAGCGTCTCTGAAAATCAGCCGAGCCTCGTTCGTGAAACTACTTGCAGCTAAGATTAAAGTTGCCGCTTATTCAAACCACGCTTACCGGCGAAAGCCCAGCCTATTTTAGCCAGCTTCGTGGAATACCCCCCTTGTGTGTCCCTCCATGTTTCTGCTCTCGTCACCTCTGCCAAGGTGTTATGTTTTTGCCAGCATATGTTTGTTTTTTTGTCTGTCTGTATGTTTATTAGTCTGTCCGTTTGTTAGTTTGATAGCAAGATTCTGCAAAACCTGCTGGACAGATTTAGCTGAAATGTTGGTAATGGCTCAACTTAAAAATGAATATAACTACCATTAGCAAACAATCGTTTTTGCTCAATAACTGTCCATGTAATACTGATATAATATGATTCCGAGTTCCAGGTGTGAGTGTTCATGGTCAAAGAATCATATTATGCTGGTAACATTATCATGAAACGATTGCTGATAGATGTAACGACAATATGTGAGCCACCTTGGTGAAGGTTTGAGCTCTGTGCTTTCTAGTTCAGTATATTTTTGACCTCCCTTATTGGCTTCCAATTCTCATACCTCTGCCTGATTTTGACTTCTCTTGTTGTGTGCCAAACCCCTGTCTAATTTAAGGTTTTAATGAGATCCTAGAAGGTGTCTAGTTATGCATTTGAGTCCTTGGTTAATTGTTGTGACAGTCACTGTGTCAGTTATGTCTACACTGGCGACATTTTTGAGAATGCAGGTTTTTAAGATACTGTACATCAGTCAGCTTTCTCCATAGTGTTCCTAATTTTAGCACTTTGCTAAAAGGTGTGCATCCATCTAAGGGGCCGTTTACATGGAAACTCCTGACTTAAAGATGCAAAGATTCTTCCTTTGCGTTTTCAAATTCTTCTGCGTTCAGATGACAACGCTGGAGACGAGTCAATCCCCTGTAAATCCGCTGTAGTGTGCATGCCGGTTCAGTAGATGGCGGTGTAGGTCTGCAGCAGTAGCGGCTGCTGGTCAGTCAAGGAGGGGAAGCTCATTTTTTTTCCCGGCCTACATCATAAATTTGTCTATTTATGTAAATGATCTGTGACCCTGTTGTACCAACTAGGTGTCTTTTCCAGGGATTTTATTCCTCAAAACTAGGTTTTGACCAGACAACACATTTTATTTGTGACAGCACTTCCAGTGAGCCAGCTCACCTTGTCATACCAGGAATGCTGAAAAGACCTGTTACTTTTCCCCACCTTTTGCACTAAATCAGTCTTAGGAGTTGATCTGCCCTGCTGTTTAACTCTAATTTTCTCGTCGTAAGGAAGACTATCAAATGGCTTCGCCAAAATCCAGTCGACAACATTCATACTATCTGCCATTATGTGCAGCTTGCTAGCTGCTGGAGCTGCTACGTTAAACTACTGTTTGACAGGCTGTGAGTGTGAGTGACAGGGGGAGCTCCAGCTGCTTGTTTGTGAAAAGAAAAAGTGACAGGAGAGAATCTTCAAACACAGCGCTAGTCGTTTTTAAGAAAGATAAAGTCGCTTGTGATCGATAAAGCCTCCGGATCAGTCCACAACAACTGAATGTAAAACTTAGAAGATGCCCCGGTGGATGGTGATACTTCAAGATCGCTGATTGGCTCATTTCACTGTCAATCAAAAAGGGACTCGGCCTCAGACAGATCATCCAATCATCATGCAGAAGCCGAGCGTCCAGGCCAGCCCACTGCCTCATAGACCCCCAGAGACGCTGAGCGTCCGATGGGCGGGACAAAGCCCAGCGTTAATCCAATGACCGTCCGGTTTCCACCGTGGAACAACCAACTCTAGGCTTCCCTGTTGAAGCCAGGAGACACTCAGCGTCTGACTGTGTTAAATCGCTGAGACGCTGCAAAGATGAATGAGAAAGAAGTCGCGCCAGTTAAGTATGATAATAAGTAGCTGATTCTGAACAAAAGATGAAGGTATTCTAGCGCATATTTAGTCAATGAAACGTACACACAGCAGTACATATCACCACTTTTGTTGGGGACATTTTAGGGGAAGCTGAGCTTCCCTTGCAGTCTTAAAGCAATCGCCACTGGTCTGCAGAGAGGCGGCGCTGCTACAACACACGAACTAAGAAGAAAACCTTTCACAAACAACAATGGCAAATAGACGCACAGAGAAGCAGGAGTTTCTTTTATGGACAACAAATCAGTTCGGACAACAAATCTGTCTGGATAGTTTAATCTGGATAACAAACCAAGCACGGTAAGACGCTCACACTTTACTCGGCGGACGGCCGAAGCTGTTGTTCCTGGTATGCACGCGCAGCCTTCATGTGAAAGAGTACTGCGCATGCGGTGACGTAAGCGTTTCTCCCTAAAACGCTCTGATACGGGTTTACACGAACTTAATTGAAACCCCTCTTTTTGAGGTATTTAAGCAGTGCATTGAACTAGAAGAAATGTCAACAACAATGAAACGGGGCTCGATATGCCTCATACCAAAACCAGGCAAAGACCCACTTTACATAGAGAATTGGAGACCAATAACCCTAGTAACACAGAGCGTAAAGAGAACATTAGCTTTTGGCTCTCTAGAGGTTAGTTAGAACCAAACCAAGATCTAACGTTTGGAGAACGTTTCCCATTGGTTACACTGAAACTTGTCAAAGCCTAACGTTCCCTAAATGTTAAAGGAACCAACCAACCAAAACGTTGTGGTGTAGTTGCACTGTTACCTTAACACAACTTTGGGTTGGTTTTCTTTTGGTTGTTTTTTGGTGAGCTCACAAAGAAAAAGCAGCTGTCAGCACAGCTGTGCTCCAAAAAAACAAGCCATTATGGCTTGTCTTTGTGGTCGTCGTGTGTGATAATGAGGCTCCTTTTTCAGTGATATTGTACACTTAGGCTACTCATTTGCGTGTAAACTATGCAAAGTGCCTGTTTAGGTGACAATTGAAAGCTGTTGGGAGTGCTACTAGATGGGAAATTCCAGGCATTCACACACAAGTGTGACCCTAATGAGTGTGGCTTTAGAAACTGATATTTCCAGTTTCTGAAACTACACACATCTTTGATTTAAAATTTAAGTCTAGCTCAGGCAACCTTGAAAAGAACCACCTTGCCTCATATTTCACCTGGGTTGGTTATGTTTTATTTATTTAGGCTTTATCTACCAGAACCACACTCCGGTACAATAGGTGGCGCTATTGTGAGTTGCAGCTGGTTTGACTAATGCCAAAAGTCTCCAGTGAAGAAGAGGGAGACGAATGGAGCAAACGGATGCGTTGCGTTGTGTGTTCATGTGTTTCTGCCTCTGCCCATGTAGACCATCAATACAGTAAGTGTATTTCTTTTGAAGGAGTTTTTAAACATGATAAGAGTACTTGCACAGCAAAATTTTATGTAAAACATGAAAAGTCGGACAGAGAAACAAACTTTTCCTTGAATTCCTTTGTCTAGCTTGAATTGGCCTACCAAAATACTGATTGGCCGGCATTCATTGACGTCATAATGTATGACGCATCGCGGACGCTCCTCATTGGCTGGAAGATATGGAGAAGTGGACACCAGCCGGAAGTTTTGCCTGGAAAATATCGGACCTAAGCGAACAAAAAGGTAAGATTACTTTCTTCGGTGGCTGAAATTGAAATGCTGAGTGTCTGACTGCAGTTCAAGAAACTCTAGAATACATTGTTTTTGTTTCATGTTGTTCCTTGATGGTGTTAAGAGAATGGACGGCTGTGTGGAGACTCTCAGAAAGTTGTTTAGCGATAGAGACTCTGTTTCCCACAAACCCTATAGGGTTAACCCTATTAAATGTGGATTATAAAATTCTCGAGCAAATATTCGCTAAAAGACTGAAAAGGGGGCGAAATGAAGTTATTAACGAAACTCAAACAGGCTTCATGGCCCAAAGACACATAAGCTCTAACATAAGACTGGTAATGGATTTAATTGATTATTCAGAATTTATAGAGACTGACGTCTTAATTATTTTTTTGGATTTCCATAAAGCTTTTGATACAGTGGAGCATCATTTAATTTATAAAACTCAGGAAGGTTTTGGTTTTGGATTTAAGTTCATTGGTACAGTTATGATGTTTTACAAAAATATTAACAGTAGCATTATGCTGTACATTCCACCCCACGATTCCATGTACTACATTCTGTTCGCCAAGGATGCCCATTAGCGCCATTTTTATTGTTGTTAACTGTTGAAATGTTATCCATACATATTTTAAACAGCACTGCCATTGAGGGTATCTCCATATTCAATAAAGAAACTCGAATTACTCAACTTGCAGATGACACTGCTTTATTTGTAAAAGACAAAAACAATGTTAAGGCAGCAATTTCTTTGGTTGAAAATTTCTCTGACGCTTCAGGGTTAAACCTAAACAAATCAAAGTGTGAAATTTTATCTTTATATTATACAGAAGTTTCTTCTATATGCAACATATCTGTTAAAAAATGTGTCAAATATCTTGGTGTTCACATATGCAAGAATTCTGATGAGCGTCAACAACAAAACTTTGGACCTAAAATCATGAAAACTCAACAGATCCTGAATATGTGGCTACAGAGACATTTCACTTTTTGGACGGGTTTTGTTGAGCAAAGCCGAAGGCATATCTAGACTAATATACCCTGCTCTTTCACTTTTCGTTAAAGACTCGACATCCACAGCTATCAACAAACTAATTACTAACTTTACTTGGAAAATAAACACCATCATCTGAAGAGAAATGTTCTTATTGGATCCAGAACTGAAGGAGGAATAGAAATGTTGGACTTTTTTGACCTAAACCATACATTTAAGATCAAGTGGTTAAAGGAGTGTATAAATAAACCCAAGTCGTTATGGTATTTTATTCCAAACTGTATTTTTCATAAGCTGGGAGGTTTACAATTTTTGATGAACTGCAATTACAGTGTCTCTAAACTACCTGTTAAACTATCCAACTTTTGTGGATAGTGCATGGAAACTGTGTTACTGCCATAATTTTTCACCACACAAATGTATAATTTGGAATAACTGTTGTATTCTTAAAAGAAATCGATCATTAATAATGCAATCTTGGATTCAAAGGAATATTATTTATGTTAAAGACCTGATGGATAATAACGGTGAAATCATTCAATATGAATTGTTTACAGTTGTGCCCAAAAGTTTACACCCCCCAGCAGAATTTCTGATTATTCTGCCTTTTCTCAGAAAATATTAATGGTAACACAAAAACCTTTCTGTCACTCATGGTTAGTGGTTGAGTGAAGACATTTATTGAAAAAAAGATAAGTTTACTCTTTTTAAATCATATTGACAACAGAAACTTCAAAAATGACCCTGTTCAAAAGTTTACACCCCTAGCAGTTTTGGCCTGATAACATGCACAAAATTTGACACAAATGGGTTTGAATGTCTACTAAAGGTAACCATCCTCACCTGTGATCTATTAGCTTGTAATCTATGTGTGTGTATAAAAGCTCAGTGAGTTTCTGAGCTCCTGACAGACACACACATCTTTCACTCAGTGCTGCGTCGAAGTTTCTGGTTTCTGCGTCATGGGTAAAGCAAAAGAATTGTCAAAAGATCTGCGAGAAAAGGTAAACCAACTGCACAAAACAGGAAAAAGGATTTAAAAAGATATCTAAGGAACTGAGGATGCCAAGAAGCACTGTTAAAACTCTAATTAAGAAGGGGAGAGAGAGGGATTCTGTTGAAACCAAACCACAGTTAGGCAGACCAACACAAATTTCAGCTCCAACTGCAAGGAAAATTGTCTGAGACACAAAGAAAAACCCTCAAATAACTTCTGCTGAAATACAGGACTCTCTGAAAAAAATTGGGGTGGATGTTTCAAGATCCCCAATAAGGAGACACTTGAAGAAACATGGGCTGCATGGTCGGGTTGCCAGAAGAAAGCCATTTCTACACAGATGCCACAAAATATCCCGCTTACAATACACCAAACAGCACAGACAAGCCTCAAAACTTCTGGAACAAAGTCATTTGGAGTGATGAGACCAAAACTGAACTTTTTGGCCACAACCATAAACATTACATTTGGAGAGGATTCAACAAGGCCCACGATGAAAGGTACACCATTCCTACTGTGAAACACAGAGGTGGATCACTGATGTTTTGGGGATGCGTGAGCTACAAAGGCACAGGAAAATTGGTCAAAATTGATGGAAGGATGAATGCAGCATGTTATCAGAAAATACTGGAGGAAAATCTACACTCATCGACCCAGAAGCTGCGCATGGGACGTTCTTGGACGTTCCAACATGACAATGATCCAAAACACAAGGCCAAATCAACCTGACTGTCTGACTTGGGTTATTTTATTTATTTAAATTTTTGATTTGTGTTTTGTTTTTGTTCCTTTTCTTATTTTTATCATACCTGTTTTTTATGTTAATCATCTCTTATATTTATGATATATTTCGAAATGAAATGTCTGTAATGTACAGTTCACCAATTAAAAAAAAAAAAAAAAAGATCCGGGTTTACACGGAGCTGAATGGAGAGCGGATTCAAATCTTTCCACTTGGGAGCCCGTTTTCAAAAGTTTGCGTTTTAGATGGAAATGCAACGCGCTCCATCTAAACACAAGGCCAAAACGCAACGAAAACGTATCGGATTTGACCGTTTCCAGCGCCATGTAAATGGCCCCTAAGATAATGGAGTCAGGTTCATGCATTGTTATACGTAGTTACATTGTGGATGAGCTGCAGTTAAGCTGAGTGCATATCAGTGTTTAAATAAGGTTCTTTAAAAAAGCTTTAGGCAAGCTTGGTGGGAACAATGCACCAATTAATTTGTGCTGACTGTGTATTTATTTATTTATTTATTTTGTAATGTGCCTGTTTGTATCTTAACCTGACAAGCCAGATGGACAGCTCAATATATCTGCCACAGAAATATTTCACTAGTCCATCTGGGTAGGATCCCTTTGAATTTGTTTTCAGGGGCAGAACGTGAAAAAAATACACAAGCTTGTGATTGGACAATCGTTTGGCTCGTCACAGTCATCACTGACCAATCCACATCAAGCAGGGTTGCTTCCTATAATGTAGCATACATAGCGGCTAAAGGCTAACAGTAGTTAACAACAGTTCATGGATGTTAGCCGTTAGCCACTAACTTAGCTGCTAACAGCAAACGGCCTTTAACTACTGTCTTACACTACATTGTACCACACAGATGATTCATTTAACATTTATATGTGGCATGAACCTCGTCAAAGACAATCCCTACAAGAAAACTTCTGAGGAGGGCAGATCTTGCCAAGTTTCATTAGGTAGCCATGAGGACAATAGGCTAATCGGCATGTCCGTTCTCAACTTCCGGTTGTCGTCATGTCCACATTCTGCTGCTCCCGCCTCTCTTCCCTGATTAGGCCATTACGAATTCAGCCGAGTTAATTCATTGGACAACGGAGGCTCACAAGACGGACCTGCAGGATTTCACAATCAGGCAGGTCTGTCTGCTCTGCAAGGCTAGTTGTATCTGGATGGTTGCTTTTTTTGTGATGCGAGATACTGTAAAAATGTGTGTTGTAACTTCTGTTGCAAACCAAATTGCCCTTAGGGGGCCTTCAAGATTTTCAAATCAAATCAAATATCAGGCTCCACACATAGACCCTCTACTGCTTCAGACATCTTGTACTTAAAGCATCTTGTACAGAGCCAAAGAAGCATGGAACAATACACATATATAGATTAGACTTTTAGATCATTTTTTAGATGGAAGTCTTTATTTTCACTGTGCTCATTACAACCAGACAGTGTAGAGTATCAGAGTGTATTTTATAAGGTGTAACAGCCATATAAGAGGCATTGTTGTGAAAAGGGAACCTTCTCTCTCCGTCCACCTCCCTTTTTCACCTGTGGTTGGTTTGTAAAAAACAGACTGTGGGGCAACTTAAGGGAACACATATGCAAACACACAATTGGACACACACTATCAAGTAAAATGAAGCAAGTCTTTCGAGCAGAGTTCATGAACTAACCTCTTGCATCAGACCGGGGATGACATCGACAGACTGAGAACACAGAACTGAAGAAACAGCAGTATTCAGCAAATCATTACACCCACATGATTCTGGTCAAAAGAGTTATAATAGATATAACATAACTGATACTTATATGGATGAAAAACAAAAGGTCACTATTAGAAAATCCAGTGTAGCTCTTTTTTTTTGGTCAATGCATATTTTAGGTGTGGCTTGTCTTACTTTGATTTAAATCAAAACATCTTTTAAAGAGTTTTACTCTGAATACTGTCAAAGAGAATCTGTAATAAGTGCAGCATGGCAAGTTACCTTGACTTAAAATCCACTGAACTTGACAGTGTTGGAGAATGAAATAAAACTAAGCTGTGTTACCAAATTCAACATGCAAGTGGGGAAAAAGTGAAAAAGGGAAGCAGGTGTGAGAGAGGATGAGACAAACAGGATCAGACTTGAAACGCGGACAATTGTTAGTGCTTTTAAAACAAAATAGGAAAGACAACACAAAAGAAATGAGACTACAAAGAAAAGGAAAACTTGACCGACATGACAACTTCACTGGCTGCTATCAAACCTCACTTCTGTCTCTGCACCAAACAACCCACATCTTTTTGCTCTTAGTAAATAGAAAAATATGAAAAGAAGGCAATTCCTGATCCACTTAATGGGCAGTGGTATCAATCAATCATCAATCAATCTTTATTTGTATAGCGCCAATTCATAACAAGTGTTATCTCAAGACACTTTACAATGGAACATAAAGCTATTCATTTTATGGATACACATATATGCATAGATACATATATAAAATACACATAAAGATACATATATACATATATATACATCCAACACCCAACATGAACCATCATGAATCCCTCCATCTTGGCAGCAAGAAAAAAACCTTCTGTTCAGCAGCAGGAAATCTTGAATGTGGATCCCAGTCACCCAATGATATTCTTAGTGAAAATAAGAATTTATGGTAGTGACGAACTCATGGGTGCCCAGACCACAAGTACATCCCTACCATATTTGTCTCTGTTAAGTATAAATGTATTAAAGGCCTCTTGAGATGTGACATCCCATTTTCAAGAGGGACCCCACGACTATGTGTAGCTAAATATAGATACTATAGATGTATCAACCATGGATATGGAGATCAAGCTAATATTTAGCCTACATTAACAGCTATGATAATGGGAATGAAATGTTCCTAATGAAATGGCCAAATATGTGTCATGTTTGTAATTGTAGTGATTGAGGCTTCGTGGCTCCACAGCAGCAGGCAGTCTCCACTAAGGATCCCAGGCCACCTACAAGACAAGAGCCAGAGACGAGTACAGGAGCAAAGGCACATATGGAGAGAGAGAAGAGAGATAGAGCCCAATGTGCCAGATCCCCCTCGGCAGTCTAAGCCTATTGCATCTTAACTATGAGTCTAATTTATAGACTATAAGCTGGTCCCTAACTGAAAGCTTTATCAAAGAGGAATATTTTAAGTCTAACCTTAAAGGTAGAGAGGGAGTCTGACTCCCAAACTGTGGTCGGTAAATGATCCAGCAGTCATCCAGCAGTGATGACTTCCGGATTATCGTATAGACAGTACCAACATAAAAGAACAAAAGGTAATTTTTCTGTGACTTTGAAACCTTCAAACTATAATTTCTTATTCCAAAGTAACCCAAGCAGTTCCAGTTCATCTGCTGAGTTCCAGTTCAAAATATTGTGAAGTTATGCAACAACTTCCCTTGGCTCTCTTCAGTGAAAATCCATGGATCATTCCTGCTTATTTGAGGAGGCTTTTTTTCTGATGTCTGTCTTTCAGAAGAAGGAAACAACCTTTAAACTTTTCGTCAAATGATGGTCAGATCAGTCACTTCTGATGTTTAGTAAGTAAATGGACTTGGTAAATGGGTTTGAGCTTATATAGAGCTTTTCTAGTCTTTGACTACTCAAGCTGCTTTACACCACAGGTCACATTCACCCAATTCAGACCCCAATCACACCCATTTGCCCTCACAGTCACTTACTGATGAGTTAGGAAATCAGGAAATGTAAGGAAATGTGACAGCTTTTGGCCACTTTTTTGCCACAACATTAAGCTAATCTGTAAATGAAATTAACCTACTGTGTCTGAATTTTACAGCTGCTTATAGCACTCTCATGCTAACCTGATAGACTGTGTCAAATATCAGTTTATTTCATTAGTCCATTAGGGCAACAGCCCAGAGAGAGTTCTGAATATTCTCTGTATCTTCTCTCCCTCAGTTCTATCAATACAAATAACTTACTTATAATGTGAATAGAGGGGTCTTTCTTCAATGAAATAACTGTGTTCTAAAAAATTATTTTCAGATCATCACCACCAATATCATGAAATAAACAGGATGGCAAACATCAGATATTTATCTGATGTTTGAGTAGCTCAGGTGAACAAAAGACTGTCTCTTTGAAGGCTATATGTTTCAAGAAATATTTTGAGGAAGTTAGTAAAATGTATATCATTAAGGATGTAGAAGCCATGAAGAGGGGAGATCATAACCCCTAAAACAAACAGGCCCATCAGAAGTGAAATCCTGTCACTGTGCCTGGTATGGAGGCAAGATGAGACATTCAGGTGCTCAACATTTAATAACAGATGGGTGAATACAATAAAAATAAAGAAATGCTTCCACTATGACGACTGCCAACACACTGACTTCTTTTCCCATCACACATAAGGGTCAGACTCGGGTCCTGTGAGTGGATTTGATGCAGAAACCTTTGACTCCTGATACACATCTTTCTGCTGTTGACCTCTGACCTCATTATGCCAGGGACAAGAGAGGACCAAGAGACTCTCTCAAAATAAATATTCATGGGCCTCACTCGTTATGATGTTTTTTAAATTCCTCTGACACAACCCATCTTTTAGACTGAGTGAAATAACAATCTGCTATATTCAGCAGGGAAACTAACAAAAATCTTTTGGTCAATTGTTGAAGAGTCCTGCTCTTTTCTTTTCATTTTAAACTAATTAGATAAAAACACAAGCGAAAAACTCTAGAAACCTTTTACAAGCCATGGGTCACAAACCACACTGGTCCTGGAGTGGCTGAATAAAAGCACCAAAAATGACTATGACTAGCACTTATTTCTGCTCTTGCACCTCTTTGTGTAGTATGATATATGTCTCTGTCTCTCTGGCTGGGAAACCAATTTACCTTCAGGAATATATAAATTAATCTGAACCTGAATCTCTTCTTGTGACAACTGCACGTGCCCCCTGGTTGGAAAGCATGAGGAAGAAATAACAGTCCGTGACCCTTAAAACTGCAGTGGCCAAGGTGTCACCCCCCCCCCCCCCCCCCTTACACACACACACACACACACACACACACACACACACACACACGCATACAAACACACACCTCCCATCCCCAAAAAAGACAAGTTCATTTACTGTTATTTATTCATTAGCTTTCCATGGTTTTTATGGTGGCAAACATGCCCCTGTCCCAGCTTTTTTGGAATGTGCTGCTGGCATCAAATTGGAAACGAATAAATATTTGCAAAATAATCCATAGAATTTTGAGCCTTTTATACCTTCTCTTTATAGTGTAGGATTTGCAACTCATTGTACTCTGGAGTGGTGGTTTGTGTTTTAGGTTTTAGTCTCTTGTGTCTTGTTTATTCTCATAAAACAACCCCTCCCTAAGCTTTTCATGAAACACAAGTAAGGATGAAGAAAACAACTCACAGCTATATCACACAAATTGCAGTCCTGTTGCTGTAGGTCACTTGTGTTAACTGTAGTTCTCTCAGTGCCTTAAATAAGTTACGTGTCAATGAAACTGTCAGGAAAATTTCCCAAACTGCCTATGACTTGGCAGCCCATGTGGAAAGAACGACAGCAGGAAGTAGTCTCTTGATCATTAACTTTGAAGGAGTATGTGCAGTTTACAGCAAAGGCAACTTCCTCACACTGAATTGTTAAGCTTCTCATATTTAAACAGTCAAGGTGCACTTTATCATACAAGTATCAACCAATCATATTGCAGTTTAAAGTTGCACAAGCATATGTCACAACAGTGGTCATCTTCCTCATCCAGAGTGACTGTGAGTTCTTCTGCTGATGTGACGGTGCAGTCCTCTGCTATCGGAGACAAGATATTCTTGTTTCTGGTTTCTATTTGCAGAATGAAGGCTTTTCGCACAAACATATAAGAGGATCATAATACATGTATAAACGTAATAATATATTTTCTTTCCAGAAACACAATTTAAATGTGATTGGAGTGAAAGGTTTGTGAGATAGAGTTACTGATAAAACAAAAAGTAAAATAAAGTTATGTATCCCAGAGCCAGCCCTTGGCATAAGCAGTACAGGCAAATGCCAGGAGTGACAGCCATCCCAGGAGGGCACCTTTAGCAGTCAAAATTACTTAAAAGGAAAAGTTGTAGATAATGAGAAGAGATAGAAGGAAACATTCATGTCATTATTAAAAAAAAAATATTCTGTTTACTGCTATTTTAATGCTATTATCAAGTAAGTGTTTTTTATGTAACCAGGAGAAATACTTACTGTGGAAAAAAGAAGCTGGGGGATTACTTAAGAACATTCTGTTTGTCTCATATATTCTAGGCCAGTCAAATCAATAAACATGACATGGTGAGTGAGCAGCGCGGCCAAGCAGTGAACTATAAGAGGAGACTCATGTGGTGAATCAAATTAGCTGAGATCAGTCATAAGAAAAAGCAAAAACATATTTTCCATCAAGGAAAGCTCCTTATAAATGTATCATCCAGAAGCTTTGCTGCATCAATCAAAACCTGTCAAATCCAGCGTCTTTACAAGGTTTTGGGTATTCAAATTTGAACTTTTTTTTGTCAATTTTTTTCAAGCCAAACATTTAATGCAGAGATCATTTCTTCTTTAAAAAAACAGCCTGATCACAACTTGCAGTCCAAATAATTACAACAATGATTCATTTTATTGATGTTTCAAAAAACTCACAGATACTGTACAGTAGACATAAGATACAAACATTTTATAGAGACATTTTGTACAGATTGAAGGTTTTTGTTACAGCAAAATCAAAATGATATTGTTAGGTATAGTAGTCTAATGAAAGAATATAGCAAAGCACAAGAGTCATAGTAGATGTACAGTCTGTATTTATATATGTATTCATTATGTACATGCCTTGGCATAACATGATGCACTCCTGTTAATTTGGTCTTGAGGAAGACTGCAAAGTTCTCATTGGGGTCTTGAAAACAAGACTTGAAAACAAAGGTTGGGAACCTCTGAATTATAGCAATGATATACCTGTACATGGATTTAGCATAGCTTTTAAAAAAAAATAGTAGCTTTTTATTGAATAAACATAATAATATACAAAGCAGTCAAATGTTAGATATCGGTACAGGTACACTTCCCAGTGGGCTGTCTAAAGATCCAATTGTCCACACATATGAATGTCACATCAACTAGTCAGGGATGACATGTACTTGTTATTTGGCAAACAATTAGAAATAATTTTCCTGGCCACAGCCCCTCCAACACTGGTTAGAAGTTGCACCAAATGGGGGAGAGTGGCTTCGCCACGAGCCACATGTGTTCTCCAGTGCATTTATTGTCTTTTTCTTCATCTTGTGGACAGAATTTTGATTTGCTTCTAGTCCTGGAGCTTTGAGAAAACCTCCACAAAATTATATATCAAAATGTGTGGCTCGGTCCCGATCGGTGTGCTATGACTTTTCTCCCTGATAACACCAGAAAAAAAAAAGTGGTTTTTTGAACCACTACTGCTTCACCATACTTTCAACGAGAGGGATCGTTCAAACTTCAAAACACCATGGGCTCTAATTTCGTGGCGCAGCGCAGGGGGCGCAAGCCTGGCGCACCCCGCGCAGTGTTAATTTTGTGTGGCGCACCGCCGTGCACTGCCAATTTGACAATTTGGTAGACTGTCTGCGCAGAGATGGGTGTGACGGCGCACCAAGGGGAGGTGATGGCGCACCAGGGGGAGGTGTCGGCAGATTCATGTTGGCGCAGTGACAATTTCGTGCCAGTGCAGTACAGTACAGTGCGCTGAAAGCTCGCCAGCTGCAACCTGGTCTAACCTTGGCGCAGGGCGGAGCGCACCCTCCGCAGCTGTAATTTGGTGACAAGCGCACATGTGCGCACGCCTCAGAAGCAGGTTTCCAGAATGTCAGGCACATTTTAATGCATTAAACAATCACAGCAATCACTATTTAATGTCCCCGTCTGAACCAGCATGTACATTTGTATCTATATTAACCTTCCCGTCACATCTGATGTCGGGTTAAAGCCGTTTGTCATAAAGAAACTTAACCTGACGGCAGCTGGAAGTTTGATGCACATCTTACAAGTAAACAATAAACACCCTTCACATCTGATACTGAGTATATATCTGGCTTCTCTCATTTCATTAAATTCAAAGAAAAAAAGGAGAAAAAAGACGGAGAAAAAAGAGAGAAAATAAATGTATGTTACTCTGGATGTACCTGTTATTTCCCATATTCCTCTATTTTAGTCTTTATTTTTAATGTGATCTAAAAAGATGGAGAACATTATTGCAAGGAGGATGAGGAGGAGACACCGGTAGAGTATACAGTTTATCACTAAAGGCTCTGCTATTTGGTGATGACAAACCAGGAGTGCAGGTGGATCACAAGCATGAATGGATAAGACAGCGGGTGTGAAACTGTCTCTTATTTTTTTTACTATTAATGACAAAGGAACAGATTACATCTGTCCCGGGAGCTGGCCCACACGGTGACGCGCCCCGCTGTCCATTCTCCTGCTGAAGGGACAGCGGCTGCTGGGTCTTTCCAGCACACTGTGCCTGTTGTGGCGGGGATCATTCAGACCAATCAGACGCTGCGCCTCAGCCGCAGCGCATTTAAAGGCGAGGAGAGGCGCTCATTTGATTGTTGAAGACAGCGATCGGCTGTGTAAATCCCACTCACGTCTATTCTCCTCCTATTCTGACATTTGCGCGGAGAGGCAGAGATGTGGGCGTGGACGCGCAACCTCTGCGCCCCTGTGCGCCATGAGTGCGCCTCTCTTGGCACTGCAGGAAACTTGCAAAGTGCGCAGGTCACACCCAGTCCGCGCGGCGAAGGCCGGCGCAGGCAGGTGCGCCTGCTCTTGCGCCTGGTCTACGAAATTAGAGCCCCATATGTCTCCTTTCTTTGAGAATGTAATCAGTAAGCCCACAGGGCTTACGGTTTTCGGTCAGCAAGCCTCCAAAAGCTGCTGCGTCGACCAAAAATCCCCAGAAATTCTGTCGGCCAGAGTGGGTGACGTCATCTTCAGACATCATCTTGAGTGAGAGGAGCAGTCAGTCTCCACTCAAGAAATCCCTGAACAAAATGTGATGACAGCAAATCGGTACATCAGACTGGAAATAATTTTTTCAGAAAAATAGGTCAGAGACTCTTGGGCGTCATATAAAACAAAATATAAAGCCCTGACTCATTTTGAAATTAAATGAGAGTCAGCTGTTTCCGCCATAGTCCATCAATCTCTCCCATAGAGGTCCACTCAAACCTGATGTGAAGTCCCCATGCTGGACAGGCTGTTTTTAGATCGCGATAACTCTGTTATTCCTCACACTATCTTCCTAAAAATTACATATTCACGACTTGTCCGAAGCTCATGGTGTGTTTTTTATTCATGTAGCTTGAACGGCCCTGAAGAAACAAGGAGTTGTTCGACACTGTCAAAAAGCATCAATTGCCTAAAGAAAACTAAGTTAAAGTGACTGCCTCTTGCCGCACATGTTCCTGTTGCCATGACAACAGAGCCCTTCCTCTCTGTTTGAAGTTTCACAGACATGATCTGTGCTTTGAAAGGGCGCATGAAGAACAAAGGACCTCTTTCACAATACATGTAATTTTGCCCACAGCCCAATTTTTTGTTTATTGTGTGTAGGGATGTAACGGTTACCGGTAAAATGGTAAACCGCGATAAAATTTCCGACGATAATCGTTACCGTGTCCAATCAAAATTACCGTTATATCGTGCTTGATCACCACACTGCCTCAGTAACGCACGGTGATGCGACTCTTTGCCTGCAAAAGCCGGAACTATGTCTCTGTCCTCGATTAAGGAGCCTCACGCGAGGTGCACATGCTCAGTTTGCATTGTTTGGCATGTGAGTCTGACACATTTATTGACAAAAAAGAAAAAAGAACTGTTATGAATATAACAATAAAGGTGTTAAATGATTTCAATTCTGTGTAAAAGTACTTCTAGAACATTTTGAGCTCACTGCAACGATACCGCGATAATAATGATAACCGTGATAATTTTGGTTACAATAACCGTGATACAAAATTTCCATATCGTTACATCCCTAATTGTGTGGTATTTGTAGTACACCCAGAGACTCCCAAGAATATACCTTTAGAAAATCCAAAAGTCATCCAGGGCCTGTACTATGCCCTATTTTACTAAAGGCGTGTGAGCCAATAGGTGTGAGCCAGGGTGCACACTTTACCCCAAAACTTACTCAAACACAAATAATAAATCATCAAATTGGGTCAAATCACCTTCACTGAAGTCTGGTGCATCTTTTGAAATCAAATGTAAAGCTAAGTATTACAACTGAAAGAAGTTATTGAATTTTAACTGGAAAAAAAATAGTTTTTTTTATGATTTTTTCAACAAATTCAATTCTTTAGAGATGTGTCTGACCAACTTACAGTTGCTGTACAACTAAAATACTTACAAACTATTTGGCCACATATATATTCTCAAAGTGGGAAAAAAATCATCAAATTCTGAGACTGGTAAAGTTGTTCAATTAACAGGTTGGGTTACTATTGAAGAATCAGGATACTGTTCCATGTCTTGTATTATCAATCAATCAATCTTTATTTGTATAGCGCCAATTCATAACAAGTGTTATCTCAAGACACTTACTAGAGCATAAAGCTCTTCATTTTATGGATACACATATATGCATAGATACATATATACATATAAAATACACATACATATATATACAAATATATACATCCAACACCCAACATGAATCCATATAGCCAATCATGGATCCCTCCATCATGGCGGCAAGAAAAAACCTTCTGTTAAGCAGCAGGAAATCTTGAATGTGGATCCCAGTCTCATGATGAACAGCAAATCCACACCATGCTGTGTCGGGTGTGAGGGCAAAAGAAGGGAGGTAAGAGGAGACAAGTGGACTAGAATAATAACTAAAGTTAGGGGCCGGTTCATGTACCATAGACCTGTCGTCTGATTTATTAGAGGGTCGCCTCTCGAGATGCTACATCTCATTTTCAAGAGGGTCCTCATGTCTGAATGGTTGTGGTGATCATTTTCTAGAAGCATAATCTTAGATATTCTTGCTGAAAATAAGAATTTATGGTAGTGACGAACTCAAGGGTGCCCAGACCACAAGTGCATCCCAACCATATTTGTCTCCATTAAATATAAATGTGTTAAAGGCCTCTTGAGATGTGACATCCCATTTTCAAGAGGGACTTCATGACTATGTGGTAATAAAAAATAGATACTGTAGGTGTAACGATCATGGATATGGAGATCATGCTAATAACTACACGAACAGCTATAATGATAATGGGAATGGAGTGTTCCTAATAAAATGGCCAACTATGTGTCATGTTTATAACTGTAGTTTTGAGGCTTCATGGCTCCACAGCAGCAGGCAGTCTCCACCAAGGATCCCAGGTCACCTACAAGACAAGATCCAGAGACGAGTACAGGAGCAAACAAACGGGGCAAAAGCAGATGCTGAGAGAGAGAGAGAGAGAGAGAGAGAGAGAGAGAGAGAGAGAGAGAGAGAGAGCCCATTGTGCCAGACTCCCCCCCCCCCCCCCGGCAGTCTAGGCCTGTTACATCTAAACTATGAGTCTAATTTATGAACTAATTTATTTATTTATTTATAAACTATGAGCTGGTCCCTAATGGAAAGCTTTAACAAAGAGGAAAGTTTTAAGTCTAACCTTAAAGGTAGAGAGAGTGTCAGACTCCCCAACTGTGGTCGGTAAATTGTTCCAGAGAAGAGGAGCCTGATAACTGAAGGCTCTACCTCCCATACTACTTTTGGAGATTAATGGTACCACAAGTAGGCTGGCATTTTGGGAGCGTAATGTTCTAGAGGGGTTGTACGGCACTACAAGCTCTTTAAGATAGACTGGTGCCTGTCCACTGAGAGCTTTATAGGTGAGGAGAAGAATCTTGAATTCTATTTTATATTTAATAGGAAGCCAATGCAGAGAAGCTAATACAGGAGTAATGTGGTCTCTTCTCCTAGTTCTAGTCAGCACACATGCTGCAGAATTTTGGACCAGCTGAAGCGTCTTAAGTGACTTGCTGGGACAGCCTGAAAGCAGAGAATTACAATAGTCCAGTCTAGAGGTAACAAAAGCATGGACTAACTTTTCAGCATCGCTCTGGGACAAGATAGGCCTGATTTTAGCGATGCTACGAAGATAAAAAAAGGCTGTTTTTGAAATTTGCTTTATGTGGGAGTTAAAGGATAAATCCTGATCAAAAAGCACTCCTAGATTTCTAACAGTTGTGCTTGGTGCCAGACTAATGCCATCTATGGCAGTTAAATCACTAGAAAAGGATTCTCTAAGGTGTTGAGGGCCCAGCACAATAATCTGTCTTGTCTGAGTTAAAAAGAAGAAAATTTCTGGCCATCCAGGTTCTGATGTCCTTTAAACAGGCATCTAGTTTTTCTAACTGGTTTGTCTCACCTGGCTTCAGTGATACATAAAGCTGTGTATCATCAGCGTAGCAGTGAAAATTAACAGAGTATTTCCTCATGATATCACCAAGGGGAAGCATATATATAGGGAAGAGAATAGGACCTAGCACCGAACATTGAGGAACCCCGTAACTTACTTTAGTGTACACAGAGGACTTGTTGTTCACGTGTACAAACTGGTATCTGTTAGATAAGTAGGACTTAAACCAATTTAAGGCAGTCCCTGTAATCCCAAGTAACATCTCCAATCTCTGTATAAGAACATCATGATCAATGGTGTCGAAAGCAGCACTTAGATCTAACAAAACAAGAACAGAGAGCAGTCCTTCATCTGAAGCTGAAAGTAGATCATTGGTTACTTTAACTAGAGCAGTCTCTGTGCTGTGATGAGCTCTAAATCCTGACTGAAAGTCCTCAAGCAGGCTATTGTCTTGAAGGAAGTCACCGAGCTGATCAGCTACTACTTTCTCCAGGATCTTTGAGGCAAATGGAAGGTTATAGATAGGCCTGTAGTTAGCTAATGTTCCTGAATCGTATTATATCAAGGGTAATGTTTTATTTCATGCAATTGGATGTTAACTTCAATTTAGTATTGTGCATTCAATTAAATTATATATTTTTTCATATATTCTATACATGAAGTATATATATTATATATATTCTACATGAAGTATCCAAACATGAGACATCACCCAAACTGAAGTTTGAAACCTTGTCAGATTCTTATGGACTGGCTGGACATTGGTGCAATTTCAGAACATGTATGACATGTGTGAATCTGATCTTGTTTCAGGTTCAAGTGATAGTTCCAGAGCAATAGATTTGCTTCTTTACTTTTGGGCAAAACTGAAAACAAACCTTTCATGGAATCAAATGACCATGCTTACTAATCTTTCCCAAGCTACACTGTCAAGATATTTTCATACAATTGCAGATATTTTGAACACAATAGTTGTTCCCAAATACCTTGGCACAAATCATATTTCACGCCACGATGCCATAACTCACAACACTGTCTTTACTAAAGCCTTTTATGGTGACCAGGTCACTCTTATCTTAGATGGTACATATATCTACCTCAACAAATGCAGTGATCATCAGTTTCAAAGGGCATCTTACGGAGGACAGAAAAAACGAAATTACCTAAAATTCATGTCAGTTGTACTGCCTGATGGATATGTTTTAGACACTATTGGCCCCTACCATGGTAACGTAAATGATGCAACAATAACTCGGCTCATCATGGAAAAAATTGAAATATTGAAATCTTGGTTAGAAGTGTAGCTTGAGGGTCAGGTTAAGATATATAATTTTGCTGCGACAACGCCACCTGGGGTGAGAAAATTCACCGCCAGGAAATCCTAAACCAGGTGATAACTGAATAAACACGTAAACCAGGTCACACAGGATCGTAATCACCCAGAGCTGAGACAGTTTCAGTTAAAATGAAAATAAATTTTATTAACCAAACAAAGTCAACACAAGCAATAACCCCAAAACAACCCCAATAATTAAGTAAATCATGAAAATCCCAACTTATAACTGGTGCATCAATACCTGATCATTAAAACTTGCACTAAACAAAAGGAGGTCCCAAGGCAAGGGCTGAGGCTTACCATACGGCAGGAAGGGATTCTAATAAGGGAAGGGATCTTCAAACTAATCACCCGTGACACTGCACACCAACAAAAAAAGGGGAATCGTGAAAACACCACCACCAGGGAACCGGACTGCCGCTATGGGGCCTCAGCACCTGAACACAAGGAGAAAATAGTTAGAACCCAGCAAGTGCTATTTTAAAAATTGATGCACCAGTAATGAACAAGAGATACAAATTAAACACAGAATTAATAGTAATGATAAGAATAAGAATAATTCCCAAAATAATCAAAAGCAAGAAATTAACAATCCAAAATAACTCACTTAACGTTCAAATACAACATCAAAAACAACAAAATAAGAATAATAATCCCCAAAATAATCAAAAGCAAGAATTAACAATCAAAAAATAATTCAACAATAAAATACAAAATTCTCTAAAAAGGTGATCACCCCCACAGCCCTACTGCTCCTGCAGCGCACGCACCAGGTCAGTGTCCATAGAGGGGTTCAATTGAGAACCAAGTCCAAGAAAATCTCAAACAGCCTGAGGCAGAAACCCGGACCTTAAACCCGCAGGACCGAGCTTGAAGCAGGGTGATTACACCGAGGACACGTGCGGAGGTGAACAGCCAAAAGAGTTCAAACAAGCCAAAACAGCAGTGATCGTTTAGGCGATGGCCGACCTGATTGCCTGCAATTAGCCACAGGATCTGGCGCCAAGCAGCGCCATGGCGCTCACCATGGAGAAACACGGAGGAGGGCGAGAATCAGCCAGCTCTTCCCCAGTCTGTGGCTCCACTACCACCCGACAAGCTCCGGCAGAGCAACTCCAGGCCACCCACTCCCAGTCAGCCACCAGCAGCCATCAGCCGCGCTAAAACACGGAACCCAAATTAATAAATGTCCAGATCATGCACCAAGGAGACCGAGGTATGTGCGCATTACCTGCAGACAACGATGGATGATCATGTGGCAGCCACGCCACACATGGTCCATGCCACGCCAAACAAAAGGACTCCACGCCGCGATCACTCCAGGAGATGGGCAGAAGGAAAAGGGAGCTCAAAGTGTAACCCACCTGCCCAAATAGCCGCGCGAGGTGACGCCCCGCGCTCAAGGTGACGCCCTGCGCTAAAAAGAGCCAACAGAGCCACACAGTGCCGTGCAGTGGCCTGGAGGTAGAGGGCCACCTGCCACAGAAGCAAATGACAATATGATTGTAGATCGCGGTTTCAGGGATGCCTTAGATCTTCTTGCTAAGTTGGGGTATGATGCTAGAATGCCGTCATTTTTACCAACTGGTAAATCCCAATTGGATTCCTCAACAGCCAATAGTGATCGTTGCTGTACCAAAACAAGATGGATAGTACAGTCCTACCATGGGCGTTTAAAGAAGTGGATGTTGTTTAAGGAACAACTCACCTCAAATTATTTCGTTGAGGTCATTGGCAAATTAGTGTGCATAGTAACTGCATGTCTCAATGCCTTCAGAGGACCAATATATGTTTCAGATCAAGATGAAGAGGAACGAGGTACTAAGATGGCTCAGCGTATGCTTTCACTTTTAAAAAAAGACAATGTTTTGGCAAAACGAGTTGCAGAAGACCCAAATATGTGACGTAGAGCTCGTAGTGAATGGCAGAAGCTTGAAGCAGCTGATATCTTGTTCTCTCATGTGGATCTGGAATACCTTGAGACCATAACATGCAGTACATACCAAATCAAACAGTCCCCTGGCTACATTGCTGAGCATCAAAAAAATGATGGTGACTATGAGATTTGGGTTTACCAGCATGATGCTGATCTCATTAGGGGACAGATTCATTCTCGTCACAGATCTCAAATAAAATACAATGTTTGGATTCAATTTGACAAGAATGCATCAGATGATCCTGTGAAGGCATATTATTGTCTCTGTCCTGCTGGAAAGAGAACCTCTGGCATGTGTGCACATGTTGCATCTGTAATATATTATTTGGGATATTATAAACATTTTCAAAATCAGAAACCCCTCCAACCATACACAAGCAAATTCAAAGACTCCATTCTATGAAATAACCAGCCATTCATACATCTTATGGATTTCTCAGATCCCCTTTCCCTCACTATAGTTCCAGTCTACAAATTAAAATTGTCCAAGCCGTTGCTATGCAAAAAGACACGAAGGCCATAAAACAGATTACATGTATATATAAGTACTAGAAACAGAAATTGACAGAAGTAATGTTTATGTATTGCTGTCATTGTAGATATATACAATCTGATTACAACAATCCAAAACTGCATCGGTTTTTACTTGTATCAATGGCTCATTATTATCTCATCACAAAGGTATAATATACAGGCCCTTTGTGGCTGTTCAATAGTAAAATGAATAACATTTCCTGTGAAATGTTTGTTTTGAATCTAGCATTCAAATTCTAAAAGAAATCATACTTAAAGGATGAATTCTGAACAAATCTTTCAAGGTTCCCTGATATACAAGACATGGAACAGTATCCTGATTCTACCACAGTAACCCAACCTGTCAATTGAACAACTTTACCAGTCTCAGAATTTGATGATTTTTTTCCCACTTTGAGAATATATATGTGACCTAGGGATTTACGGTTACCGGTAAAATGGTAAACCGTGATAAAATTTCCCACGATAATCGTTACCGTGTCCAATTAAAATTACCGTAATACCGTGCTTGGTCACCACACTGCCTCAGTAACGCACGGTGATGCTACTCTTTGCCTGGAAAAGCCGGAACTATGTATCTGCCCTCAATTAAGGAGCCTCACGCGAGGTGCACATGCGCAGTTTGCGTTGTTTGGCCTCTGAGTCTGACACATTTATTGACAAAAAAGACAAAAGAACTGTTATGAATGTAATAATAAAGGGGTTAAATGATTTAAATTCTGTGTAAAAGCACTTTTAGAACATTTTAAGCACACTGCAACAATACCGCGATAATAATGATAACCGTGATAATTTTGGTTACAATAACCGTGATACAAAATTTCCATATCGTTACATCCCTAATGTGACCAAATAATTTGAAAGTATTTTAGTTGTACAGCAACTGTAAGTCGGTCAGACACATCTCTAAAGAATTGAATTTGTTGAAAAAATCATAAAAAAACTATTTTTTTTTCCAGTTAAAATTCAATAACTTCTTTCAATTGTAATACTTAACTTTACATTTGATTTCAAAAGATGCACCAGACTTCATTGAAGGTGATTTGACCCAATTTGATAATTTATTATTTGTGTTTGAGTAAGTTTTGGGGTAAAGTGTGCACCCAGGCTCACACCTATGGCAATGATCATAAAATAGGTCATAGTACAGGCCCTGGATGACTTTTGGATTTTCTAAAGGTATATTCTTGGGAGTCTCTGGGTGTACTACAAATACCACACAATAAACAAAAAATTGGGCTGTGGGCAAAATTACATGTATTGTGAAAGAGGTCCTTTGTGTATGTGTGTGTGTGTATTGATGAAGTTAAAGGGACCTAATCTTCACACAGAATCTCCACCAATGAACACATAGGGCTCTAATTTTGTGGTGCAGCGCAGGGGGCGCAAGCCTGGCGCACCCCGTGCAGCGTCAATTGTGGGGCGTCGGTGGCGCAGTTGGATAGTGCGCTTGGTCAGTGATCGGGATGTTGCAGGTTCAAGCCCAGCTCCGGGCAACACATGGCGATGTGTCCTTGGGCAAGACACTTAACCCCAAGTTGCTCCCACTGCTGCGTCAGTGGCGTGTAAATGGGCATGAAAGGGCATGAATGTGTTAGAGATACTGATGGATAACTAACATAGAAATCCTGAACCATCGGTGAATGAATGTCCAAGACTGAGTAGTCCAAGACTAGAAAAGCGCTATATAAGCTCAAATCCATTTACCATTTAATTTCGTGCGGCGCACTGCAGTGCGCTGCCAATTTGACAATTTGTTGACCGTCTGCACAGAGATGGGTGTGACGGCGCACCAGGTGGAGTTGACGGCAGATTCATGTTGGCGCAGGGACAATTTCGTGCCAAAAACAGTGCAGAAAGTGCACTGAAAGCTCGCCAGCTCTAACCTGGTCTATTCTCTGCTCAAAGCGGAGCGCACCCTCTGCAGCTGTTATTTGGTGACAGGCGCACATGTGCGCACACGTCAACAAAGCCTCAGAGGCACGATTTTCAGAGTGTCAGGCACATTTTAATGCAATTAACAATCACAGCAATCACTATTTAATGTAACAGTCTGAACCAGCATATACATTTGTATCCATATTAACCGTCCTGTCACATCTGATGTCGGATTAAAGCCGTTTGTCATAATGGAACTTTAACCTGACGGCAGCTGGAAGTTTGATGCACATCTTACAAGTCAACAATAAACAGCCTTAACATCTGATACTGAGTATATATCTGGCTTCTCTCATTTCATGAAAAAAAGAAAAGAGGGAGAAAAAAGATGAAGAAAAAAGAGATAAAATAAATGTATGTCACTCAGGATTTACCCGTGATTTCTTGTAATATTTTATAAATGTGGGATACAATCTTTTTTTTTTTACTACTTTTTTTTGCTAATATAAGAAAAGTTTATTTTGGATGGTAAGGCACACGCTTTGTCTCACTCTTTATGTTTCTGTAAATAGTGTCTCAGCTGCACATACTTGAAAAAAATCATGGATTGGTAGATTGTTTAAGCTGCTCAAATGATATTAAATTCCCTCCGTCAAACATTGACCCAGCATCAGATCCTTTTATTTCCATTTTTTAGAAACTTAATCCTGGTTATGATAGAACCAAATCACCATTACGTGCTATCTTCATAGATATTAATATTGGGGCGTCGGTGGCACAGTTGGATAGTGCGCTTGGTCAGTGATTGGGAGGTTGCAGGTTCAAGCCCAGCTCCGGGCGACACATGGCGATGTGTCCTTGGGCAAGACACTTAACCCCAAGTTGCTCCCACTGCTGCGTCAGTGGCGTGTAAATGGGCATGAAAGGGCGTGAATGTGTTAGAGATGCTGATGGATAACTAACATAGATACTCTGAACCATCAGTGAGTGAATGTGAGTGCGAATGGGTGTGAATGGGTATGAATGGGTAGGTGTGACCTGCGGTGTAAAGCAGCTTTGAGTAGTCAAAAGACTAGAAAAGCGCTATATAAGCTCAAGTCCATTTAATATTGACAAGGGCAGTCTCCACATCTGTTTTACACTGAACCATGTTTTTAGAGAGTTTTTTCATTTATATGTTGATTTTATACCATTTCCATTGATCCCAATGTAGGAATGGAACTTTGTTTAGGGCAGCTTATTTCTTCTATTTTGACCCATTAAGTTTCAGCACCGCTTAAAGTGAAACTTCTCACTGATTGGAAAATATCTGAATAATGTGTGCTATTAGTCAGAATTACCGTATTTATTTGTTGTGTCCAATCTGTAAACAAAAATGCATCGTAACTGATTTGACCTTTTAACATTCTTTACTTAAAATAAAAGACAATCAAACTGATGTTGTGCTGAAGGTGTAACAATATACGATTTTGTCTTGGAATTAAAGAAACAGACAATAGAGCATACTCTTATGCTGCGTTCACACCGGACGCGAATCGGCGTCAATGGACGCCCGTAGCGCCTGTGACGCGCCGCGCTTAACACCCGAGGCTGGACGCTGGACATTTTGACAAGCTGAGGGACGACGCGCGTCCTGGCGCAGGCGCAGTAGAGAGCCGGAGCTTGTCGGACTCAGTGATAACCCGTGCAGCCAAATCCAGCTGGAAACGAATAAGAACTTACCTTCAAAACCTGTCTCCTCAGCGACTTTCTCCCAAGCCTGCTCCTTCTTGTTCCAGTCTCTGTAGAGTGCACACGTCGAGTAGTAGAGCTTCGGATAATAGCAAACACCGCAGATAAACCTCTCCTCCATCTTTGAGAGGGGGTTTGAGCAGGAACAGGAGACCGGGGCGTCACACGTCATCAAATCAATGACGTCGGGGGGGGGGGGATGTCATCGCTGATTGGCTGCCACGCCACAGCTTCAAGCGAACTGGCGTCGAAAGTTCAATATTTTCAACTCGAGCGTCGAGGCGTCGAGGGCGTCAAACGCCTCGACGCTCGACACCTCAAACGCGCCGGACGCTCCAAACGCGCCGCTCCAACCGCGTCCAACGCGCCGCCCGGGGCGAATCTGCATCCAGACGCGCCTTTGCATTGACTTTGTATGTAATCTCGACGCGCGTCGACGCAAATTCGCGTCCGGTGTGAACACATCATAACAGTCATTACTGAAAGGTTCACCACCAAGGCTTTTGGATTTGACTGAACAAAAAAAATACCTTATCCACTTGCCATACATTTGATGACTGCGAGTCTGTGCATGTGCGTGGATTGTTGTGTTACTATATGAGTGGAGCAAATCATGATTGTGTCATTAGGTTCTACAGTTCAAGTAACCCTTAGTGGAGGAAACTTGACAGTTAACATCAAAGGGCTCTAATTTCGTAGGCCAGGCACAGGCCCAGCGCACCTGCCCTTCGCCCTGTCTGCATCGTGCCGAGAGGGTGTGTCCAGCACACTTTGCAAGTTTCCTGTGGTGCCAAAAGAGGCTAACTGCAGGCGCAGAGAGGCGCATCCACGCCTCTGTACCTGCCCCTACGCACAAGTGCCAGAGATGGAAGCGAAAAGGCGTGAGTGGGTTTAACACAGCCGATCGTTGTCTTCACAAATCAAATGGACACCTCTCCTTGCCTTTAAATGCGTTGCGGCTGCGGCTGAGGCTGAGGCGCAGCGTCTGATTGGTCTGAATTAACCCCGCCACCACGGAAACTGTGCTGGAAAGATCCGGTAGCGGAGACAGTCAGAGCCCGTCTTGGCCAGCTCCTGGGACGGATGTAATCTGTTCCTTTGTCATTAATAGGAGTACAAAATTAAGAGACAGTTATACAGCATATACAGCTTATCCATTCATAATGCTTGTGATCCACATGCATTCCTGGTTTGTCATCGCCAAATAGCAGAGCCTTTGGTGATATACTGTATACTCTCCCGGTGTCTCCGCCTCATCCTCCTTGCAATAATGTACTCCATCTTTTTAGATCATGTTAAAAATAAAGACTAAAACAGAGAAATATTGGAAATCACAGGTTCATCCTTAGTGACATACATTAATTTTCTCTTTTTTCCTTGTCTTTTTTCTCTCTCTTTGAATTTCATGAAATGAGAGAAGCCAGTATCAGATATTAAGGCTGTTTATTGTTGACTTGTAAGATGTGCATCAAACTTCCAGCTGCCGTCAGGTTAAAGTTCCATTATGACAAACAGCTTTAATCCGACATCAGATATGATGGGACAATTAATGGAAATACAAATATATATGCTGGTTCAGACGGTTACATTAAATAGTGGTTGCTGTGATTGTTTACTAGGAGTGGGAGAAAAAATCGATACACCTAAGTATCGCGATTTTTTGTCTGCCGATTTTAAAATCGATATTTTTATTCAAAAATCGATACCCCCCCCCCCCCCCCCCAACACACACACGCACACACGCACACACGCACACACACACTCTATAGGCGCTAAAGTCGCCAAATTGAGGCAAGCGACATTGCTGGATAAAACAGGCCATAGCTGTTAAAATAGTGCTGAGTAGATTTACTACTTTTCACCAGCAGATAGTGGACAGATGACAGGTTTCTATTCAAAGTTTTGGCGTAGCTATATTTATTTTAAAACACACACACCGGACCGAGGGACGCGAGTGTGGCTGTAGAGGCTGTGGAGCGGAGCAGAGAATGACACAGAGTGATGACTTAGTAAAGTACTCACGATGCCGAGAGTACTTTGTCAAGTACTGGCTGACTCTGAATCTAAGGAATATTTACTCTCTGAGGATGACGGTCAGTCGTCCAGTGAGAACCAAACTGGCAGCGAGTGCGCGCAGCGGGAGCGGCTCCGCGCGCCATTACAGTCCCAGAGCAGTACATACCGAGAGCTTTTCCTCTCCTTGGCCGGCGACTGCCGAAGAGTGTACATAGTCTGGGATGCAGGGAAGCTCAAAACACCGCGAAAAGTGACGGTGTTAGCGGAGAATGACACCGCAGAGCTCTGGGCAGACGAGGGAGAAGCCGGGGGTAAACAGTGCAGGCAGCAGAGGCGTTCATGGTCGGCCCGTAAATTATAGTGATGACGATGGCTGGGAAAACTAACCACTTTGAAACTATAGCCTTTTTAAATCTTGATAGCAAAATTGAATATTTCTTGAAAAACTCTGTTGCCTGAAGGGATATTAAGCCACTTTTATATGCAATCCAGGCTTTTGAAGAGAGAGCATGAACAGCTGGTTAAAATATATTGCTGGATGAATCCTAAAAACAGACTCACATGTGATGTGTATTTTTCTTGATATAGTCTGTAGGCATCATCATTGTTCATCTTTTTCACTGGTTTTAAAAAAGCTAACTAAAGATTGCAAAAATCGGCAATATCGTAGAATCGCAATTTAAATCGTATCGGCACCTAAAAAAATCGTAAAAAATCGAATCCGGAGAAAAGTGAATCGTCCCAGCCCTATTGTTTACTGCCTTAAAATGTGCCCAACACTCTGGAAACCCACCTCTGAGGGTTTGGTGATGTGTACGCACATGTGCCCCTGTCACCAAATTACAGCTGCGGTTGGAGCTGGCGAGCTTTCAGCGCACCTTCCACACAGTTTTTTGGCATGAAATTGTCCCTGCTCCAACATGAATCTGTCGGCACCTCCCCCTAGTGCGCCATCACACCCATCTCTGTGGTCTTCCAAATTGTCAAATTGGCAGTGCACGGCGGTGCGCCGGACGAAATTAACACTGCGCGGGGTGCGCCAGCACTGCGCACCCTGCGCTGCGTCTTCAGTCTTGTTTAAGCACTAATTGAGTGATCGATATTGTAAATCTGATGCAACAGTCAATGCATAAATTTAGATAACCAGACCTGTTCTGCCTCACATGTCCAAATGTTTGCTGTAAAACCAACATTGAGATATATAACAAAAAATTTAATTAAAATATTTAGAGCGAGAAATAAACTTTTTTATAGGTGTGTCTGCAAAAGAATCAGTCTTTAGACAACCAATCACTAATCAATTTTGTTTAGTGCATTTTAAAGTCAGACTTTCTATTTCAATCAGAACCATATGAATTTTATCATGGCATGGGAGTACAATAAGTTTTGAAGTCATTCCTTGAAAACAGCTGCAAACAGAAAGTTCTATGTTTTGAGCTTGGATGGTCATCACTGAACTTCCTTAACTATGGTCACTTTTTTCAGATTCCATGTCGGCGTCAGCTGAGGCCTGAGTCATTGGGGTTATTTTTCTGTTTGAACCGATTCTTCTATTGATCTCAGAAACTCTTTGAGGGATTAAATTTAGACTTAACCAAATGTGCACATAGATATAAGGATGAAATGATGAGATTTTGAGGTAATAGTTTAAAGGCACAGGCGTAAACTTTTTCCCACGGCGACCTGCTGCTGCAGAGCCGTGTATACGAGGAGGCATGCGCTCGGCAGGCACATCACAGCGGTGGTGATCAGACAAGGTAAGTGTATTAAAACACAGAATGGCTGATAAGTTGTTTGTCACTCCATTTGTTCAACAAGCACAACATGAAAAGCAAAATTTCAACTCCTGTGTTCGAAGTCTGCTGTTTTAAATGAACACAGCACCCAACTAATAGGGTGTTTATTTTTAAACACCCTATGAGCTGCTAAAATGCTAAAATAAAGTTTGCACTGTATGCAGCACATCTTTTCATCTTAGTTTGTAAAGAATCTGTAAATTGTCCAGTTTTCTCTCTGCCTGATGCCACAGACATCCTCATCCCCTCATATATGACACAAATATCACACTGTATTAGAATTCTCTTTAAACATGTATTTACTTTGATTCCAGATTTACATATTTAAAAAGAAAGTAGTTATAACTTGGACTTAGATGTTCACATTAACAAATCCAGTTTCTGATTATGTTCTGTTAATTTCCAAAACTTCTACTCCTCCAATTAAAACACTTACATTATTTTATAAGTCAGGTGATTTTACACTGGATATTTAGATTAAATGGTTTGTGAATTTAAGTTTTATAATATATTAAGTCTTTGTTTTTTGTTTTTTTTTGACAAATTAATAAAAGCATATGCCTGAAGAATAGTTTGGTTATTCATGAAAGTGTTTCTTCCAGTTTTAGAACTTTTTTTTAGTTCTCAGTTCTTGTAAAGATGCTGTTATGGTAGTAAGACTAGGATTTATGGTGAGATAAGAAATCCTATTAGGTCACAAATGGTGTCTTTCACACCTTCTAACTTCTTACAGTCATTGTTTAATGTAGCTATTAGGGATGCAAATTATCGAGTAATTCATTAATTGATAGTTGTTTCATCGTATCGATCGATGATCGATTAATTGATAAGCGGCAATTTTTCTGCGAAGCTGAATTTCCCTCTGAATCAATAGGTTTCTTTCCACGAAAATACTATCTTTCTTATGAAAGAGAAAATGCAAATCATATTCCTTAATTAAAGATTTATTCCTCACAGCAGGGAACAACACATTCACAAATGGGACAATGCAATAACAAGACTACTTTGAGGCTACTTGAAACATGAAAATAAATAAGTGTAGATAGAATATGGAGTCACACTTAAATGCAAAGAAAATTTGCTTTGAAAGGATGTTGTTCATGATGCATTGTAGTAAAGTGTAGTGTTTGGCTGTGGGGACAGGCAAGAAATGCTATGTATTAGTGTTTTGGATGCCATTTTAAAATATTAAAAAATTATATATCTGTAATTTCTACAAATATTAATGTGTATGGTGTTTAATATAATAGTAAAATACAATTTGTAATATATTACTACTTGTGTTTATACATTTAATATACAACAATATGCTGGGGACAGAAATTTCACTCCTTTGGCAGAATTGCCCATCTATTGGCAGCATGTCTGTAGTAACCATGTCACATATCTGCTGGGTAATGCCCTCTGCCTTCGTGGAGTCACATACTCGTCGTCCCAACACTGCGGTGATTGTAGGCTGAGAGCTACTCGCTCCTTGCAGCACGGCTGAATGTGACGTATTGAGGTGATAATGTAGCTAAGTTGTGGAGGAGTTGTACTTTAAAATACTTCCACAGATGGTGCATTTGGAGTCTTTGTCGTCATTAACCAACTTAAAGTGGTTCCATACCGAACTCGGTCTTGTCCTCTTCATCCTGCCAGCTTACCGCCTCTCGTTTGTGTTGTTGTTGTTGTCGTCGTCTTCTTCTTCTAATAAAGTTCCGGCAGGCTGTACGCAAGGAAGCGTAATGCCGCCCCCACAGGTTGGGTTATATTGTTGTTGTCAGAGGCCAGCTTCTCTTGTGTTCCCGCGAGTGTGTCAAGGACGTCTGGCGTCAAGCGCGCCCCCATGTGGGCTTGAGGGGAATTACGGGTTCAAATGCAATTAATTGCAATTAATACACTTTAATCGAGTAATTTCTTATCGACAATTAATCGATAATCGATTAATTGTTTGCATCCCTAGTAGCTATGCAAGACATTGAGGAAAGTATCAAAACAACACAGAAAAAGTATAGCATTTATTTTAATTTTCTCTGTTAAATAAAGTCAGTTAGAATAAGAGGCTGGAACATTCAGGGCTTATGATCATCTGTAGGTTAAATAGCAAACATCCTGGATGTATTAGTGAGATTAGAGGCTCTGACATCACTATCCTGCAGGGGAAATTATCATCTTGTCAAAAAACTTCCAAACATCACTCAAGAGAGGGACTCCGGAGGCTAGGTTATTTGGTATAAATCAGAAGGTATACTTTCAATCCAAATTACAACAAAGGAAAATCATATGGGCAGTTAAATATTCAAATTGAACTGATAGTATGTAACACGTCTTCCTTTGTATTGCTTACATCCCCATCCCCATCTTAAATTGATTTTTTTTTTGTTTTGCAGGGGAAAGAAATGATTTAAATGTCTGGGGATTGTTCTCGCATGGGGGCATTAACAGGCTTGAACAGGAGAGAAAATATTGACAGGGAACGTTCAGGGGGACTAACGCCTGGTTCTTCCATAATGGCTATCCTTTCTCTTATTTACCAAACAGACACAGTTTTTTGAGGTATAATCAACACAAGTGGGCTTCAACTTTCAGAGCTTTGAATTTGTACATTGGCATTGGCCATAAACAAGAAAACTCACTGGGCAGGTTCACTTTTAAGCTGGGCTCTTGGCAGAAACACCATCACAGACCAAAATCCAATAACTCAGAGCTTTCTAAGTCAGCCTCCTAACTCTGCTGTCAGACCATAGGAGATAACAGTGTGTCTAAAGAAGGTCATCAGTAACTCTGAGGCCCCTGAGCCAGACAGTTATTTGATTTAAAATGTTTTTAATCAAAAACCTGACAGCCTGGAGAAATACCAGAAGGCACTTGAACCTCTAATTGGTGTATTTTGCTCAGAATTATTTCCTTATGGCAGAGATGGCGGAAACTCTGCTGTAGACCAAATAGACAAAATCCTTTATTCACAGGCATCATTTTCAGACCTGGGAATATCAAATGAAAAGCATATCCAATAAATGATAAATGGTTTGATCTTGAACATAAAAATATTAGACAAACCATAAGAAAACTGTCACTGAGACCCAAATAACCCAAACCTACTGAGAAAGAAGAAAGAGGAACACGCTGAGCAGCAGCTCGGTACAGGCACTGCACAGGAGTCTTCCAAAACTGAATAAAAGTCCTAAAGATCAGATGACAATTTAAAAAGGTCACATTTGGGTCAACACTATAAGTACTTTATCGCAAAGTTTCAAAGAACACTCAAACAAAATTTGTCATGGCCTGGAAACTTTTTAATCAGTTATCTAAAAAAAAAACCCAAATATTCTCTAACAAAGAAGAAACTTAAAGGAAAGCATTCAGGCCCTGTGGCTTCGACAACATGTTTAATAAATCATGTAATATTCTGATGATAAAATTCATATTGACTTAACTTTAATTGTTTAATTTTATCTTAAACGTTGTGTTTTTACCTGACTTGTGGAACAAAGGTTTGATCATACAAACTTTTGAAAATGGAGACAAACAGGGCTCTAATAATTATCTGAAGTACCTGTGCTATTAGTAACCGAGTAAAACATTTGTGAAGTTATCAGACTACATTGCTTCAATTAAGGTCAAGTTGTCAAATGGATCATTGCCAAAAGTTTGAACCTCAGACCACATCTCCACCCTCCACACTCCACACTCAAATAAAACTTACTGCAGAAGTGCCCTTTAGCAAGGCAGTTAACTTTAAAACTGCTCAGAATCACTTCTTCAGGAGCAGCAACTACAACTCTACATCTCACTATTATTGCATGTTCAAAGGACTTGTTTGTGCATGTGTATTTCAGTTTGTATTTGTGGAGCATGTTTCAACAACAGAGTGTAAAGAATAGCATTTCTCACAAGGATTTAATGAAATACCGAATGTCTACTACTGCTTCTTCTACTTCTTCATATATTTCTGTCTCTAATGCAATGCTTTGGCAATAATGTCCTACATTTATGTAAAATTCAAATAAAAAGCAATGTTATTGAAAGATTTAAAATTCTATTTTTTAGCACTTAGATCAATACAGATTATTCTCACTGCTACTGTTTCCATCGTCCGGTCCTATTTGGGATTAATAGATGCTAAGCAGGTGCAAACCTCTCCTTTCCCTTTCACAAAGTTGCATGTATTTCACAGAAACATTTATTGAAGAAGTAAACAATCAAAGTGAACACTAAAGCTCTGACTGATCTGGGGGCAGTGCACTGTGTGGGCTTTCAAAACACAACCCGCCTACTCCTGCTTCCACAGTGAGACCTGAACAGATTGGAAAGTTGTTGGGGCACAAACACTTTAAATAGCACCAAAACTATTTCACAGTGTCATGCATAATTCTCTGCCTACAACACAACCACTCCAGTTTTATTATTGCCTAATACTGCCTTGCATAAGAACTATAATAATAAACTTCAAACTGTTTTTTGTCTTGAATAAATTTTGATGCTTAATAATTGTATGCAGTAACTTTTCTTGACTTTAATCTACAAACATGGCCGTAGCCAGGTATGAGGTCAGTGAGGTCCGGACCTCACTTATTTTTTCAGAGTTTTTTTTTGTCGCCAAATATGCCCAACTGAATAAAACATAAACTCATAAAAACTTGAGACCTCTCTGTGAAACATGTTTGTAAATTGTAAATTGTGGTAAACATCCATGGGCTTTGTGTTCTGTTTGTGCCTGCGTGCGTGTTGCGGTGAACAGCTGTTTGATCAGCTGATGCACGTACCCACAAATGCGCCCTGTGACGCGCTTGTTAGCGGGCCAAACCCCATTCAAAAACTATAGTGTTTTTATTATTAGCACTTTGTAGACCACATCCCCGCCCATCTACACCTAGGTGACCGCAATATATATTTTTAAAATAATTCGGCACTAGTTCGGCCCGTCACATCATCTGATCAAAGCCAGTCTATTCACTTTTATCCACAGTGGAGAGTGCGCCTGGCATTTTTTTTTTTTTTTTTTTTTTGAGCGCCTGGCTCATCAGCTGGCCGAGCACGCGTCACGATGATGCGACTACTCGAGGACCTCGAGTCACGTGACGCGTGCTTTGTTTTCAGCTCATATTAATTTTAATATACCCATTTCACAGAAAATAAGTCACAGAGAGCAGGGCAAACATGTCCAAGAGATTAAAACAGAATACACTGGGTGCATTTCTGGCAAAGAAAAAGAAAGAAATTGACAAAGAGGAACATGAAACCAAGGATGGAAGAGAGAATAGGGAAAGTAAGGTGGAGCACAGAGAGGAGAGTCTTGTGTCTTGTGTGACTTGTAGCCTAAAAAAAAAATAATAATAATAAAAATAATAAAAAAAAACATCTAAAAAATTTTCAGCGCACGCAAAGCATGTGCATCATAAACCTCACCTACTCTAAAATCCTGGCTGTGGCCCTGTCTACAAATATGATACATATCCATCAATTTAAGTGCAATGAGAACATTAATGGCATAACATAGCTAATCTCTATTTTGTTCAAAGTTCATTTGAAAAAAAAATAAAAATTATACTTATTTTTTACCCATTTGGAATGGTCTTGATATCCCCTTTTAAAGTGTTTGATGAATCCTGAGCAGATTCGGAAATGTAATTAATCTTGTAAAACATTAAATGATTGATGTGAAAAACATAAGGAAATGACTAAAAGACCCCCCCCCCAATAATAATAGTAATAATAATAAATAAATAAATAAATAAATAAACTATTCCGAATAATTTCATTGTATTAAACCTACTAGAAACTTAGTCTGATGAATTTCACTGAAACAGCAAATTTATGGACTTATGGAATGATTTTTGTGTATATAGTTGCATAAAAGTCAAGGCAGGACAAGAATGAAATGGAAAAATCTCCACAAGCAATCATTTCACGTATTGGCCATATTTACAGAGAAGTAAAAGAGGATAGCTTCACAAAGCCCCAGGAGTAAATTGCAAACTTGATAACACTCTGCGTGACACTTCTAAAAAAAAAACAGAAGATTGTCATCATTTTGTAACAGCACATTACTGGAAAAAGGCATGACTCTTTAAAGAGTCCTGACCTGAAGGCAACAGGCCCCCCATTGGCTGAGCAAAGCACTTCAAGAAATAGTCAGGGGAAAATGACAGAGTGAAGAACAGAAAAACACTCTCAAGGTAAGTTGTGCTGGTAAAAGAAACTCCCCAGAGACATCAAGATGGTGTATAAAGGAATGGCTTTGCACTGACAAGTCCAGAAAATATGTAACTCTGAGTGCAAAATTATTGTGGCGAGCAAAACTACTCAAAAATCATTATTCATGTGTAAATATCAAATGAGAATATCTTCACCTGCATGCTGGAGCAGTGTTCAGTACCGAACAGCGAGAGAGTTACTGCATTGCCCTTGCATGTTACTCTGTCTCTGTGGAGCTTTCCCTTGGTTTCTGTGTTTCCTCCCAAAAACTAAAATAAGTCTCATTAGGACTGGAAACTTTATGTTATACGCAAGTGTGAATGTGAGAGAGAACAATAGTTTGTCTGTACATGTCAGTACGGTGACTGACCTATGACCAGTCCAGAGTCTCCCTGCCCCTCATCCTGACTGCTGGGATCAACTCCTGACCCCCATGACCAAGGGGAGCACAAATCATGGATGGAGGGGTGATAGATATAAATGTCATTAATAACTTATACTACTACGTATAATGCCACAGACAGTTAAGTGCAGCTCTGTTGCATAGTGAGTCAAAAATGCTTGATCTCATAAAAAAGAAGCTTTCATTAACAGTGTGCATAAAGGCCCTTTGGAGAAGAAAGATGGAACACCAGACAGAAAGACAGGCCTTTAAAGATTATTTGCATTTGCCACCCTTATAAGATGAATCATGAAACTAGGAGCCTAAAACAAAAAAAAACCTCAGGACCTTTAAAGCTCTCAAAATAAACCCAACTTTTCCATATGTGGGGAGGCTGCAGTGCTTCAACTAGGCAACCAAACAACATTCTTTACACACACCAGACTGTAAGATGCATTTGATTTTAGGGTGGGGTATGAACTACTGATGAAATAATTCAAATAAACATGTCAAGGCAGAACTGTATAGATATTAAAATAGAAAGCAACCTATTGGGATGAAACAATGTTGCAAAATCAAAAAGTAGAATATTTTCATTATCTTTATGTGTAATAATGACTTATCTTTTATATGTAATAATGACTTAATTGATAATACATCAATATATAAAAAGTGCTGAGTCTTAATGCATAAAATAAATAAAATCGCTAAAAACAGTGCAAACGAAGCTGAAAATGTGAAAATATGACATAAATAGTTAAAAGCAGTAAAGCAAAGCTGAAAACTGGAACAGGTGTAATATAAATGTTTAAAGTTGTGAAAGATGCTAAAAATGAATACATTTGAAATGTTATGATTTTTTTTTTAATGAGTTTATAAAGTCGCAAAATTTGCGACTTCGTAAAGTCACAAATTTTTGAGTTTGTAAAGTCGTAAATTTTGCGACTTTATAAACTCGAAAATTTGCAATAAACTAAAATTTTGGGTCAATTAATCAACGTAGTTCTAAACCCAACCCCCTCATTTTAATCAAAGTGATAAAGACTGTGAGCTACAACCTTGTTTTCCACCAAATCAGCCTCCTTCGAGCCAGCAGCTGCACTTTGTCTGAATACGCTGCTGGTGGTGGAAAGCTTGGAGGCTTAGGGACCGTTGGCAAGTTACTTTATCAGAGAAAGTGTGAAAAGAAATTCAATAACTTCACCATGAAGACATGTAACGTCTTCAAAATAACAGCACATATAAATGACCGTAGATTGTGAGAGGGGTCCAGCTGCAGACCTCCACTCTCAGCCGGCTAACAGCTCCTCCAATGTGAATCAGAAGCCACCTCCAATGTGACATGGACATGATATGAACAACTATAGCCCCTTCACACTGCCGCCTCCAGTCATTTTAATGAGGGATGGGCGGCAGACGGGAAGCAGTTTTAACCGCAGCTGTAGGACAGAGAAGTGGTTGAGCGTGCACAGATTTTGTCATAAGAATTATATATGTATAATATATTATGTTTACGTACAAAATAGGTATTATAGACATATAATATACGCACATAATGTCGATGGATTTTGCCCTGCCGCACCAAGACTTTCTAGCGGCAGCCGCCTGGCAGCAGCCAGTCACATCGAAGGAGGGAGAGAATCGGAAATAGCAGGTTTCATGGGTCAAAGCAAACATTAGATGAGCTCTCCCTAATGGCTCTACCTTCGTATAAAGAGAATCAGGAGAAAAACTTGGACTGAGACAGCATTTCACTTCAGAGTGTTTGGACAGGGAGTGTTGTCAAGGACTTTTGGGCAGGCTCTGCTGTGACGTTCACCGAATCACCTCTCTGTCACTGCCACCTCAGACTCTACCGCGGAGGCAGCATACGCTTTAAAAAACGCTTTGCATCAGGCAGGGAAGCTGTTTTTGGGGCAGTTGCCATACGGTGTGAAGGGTTCATAACTAATAAAACTCTGAATCGATGCTACCTTCATCTCCGTTTAACAGTTAAAACAGCAGTGACTGTAAACACAGAGGTTGTGATAGGTCTGTCAAGCAAATAAATTAAATTGTGTCTCTCTGGGACAGTGCTTCTCAAATGTTTTCTGTTAAGCCCCACCTAGGAAGAAGAAAACATTTCGCGCCCCCCCTACTCTCCACCGTGCCTATAAATAGTATTATTTGTCTAAAATAAATGTTATAAGCACACCTCTGCATAACATAGTATATTTATTAACATTAGATAATACAAAAAACAAAAAAGGGAGAAATATAGATCAACTTATGACATAGAATACCTTTATTAACAGTGTTTTAGTCTGTAACAGGAAAGATTTGAAGTGCATCATTTGCCTGAAATTCGAAAAAATAAAAAAATCTTTATTTAAATTATAAACATTTTTGACTAAACTAAACCAAAGTCTCCTGAAAGCCAAGACGAGGAAATATGACGAAGTGTTCGTAGCACTTGGCTTCACTGTGACCACGGTGGGAGATGAAGAAAGACCGGTGTGTTTATTGTGTCTAAAAATATTGGCAGCGGACAGCATGAAGCCAAACAAATGACTTATTACTAGGGGTGTAACGAAATGGTCAACTCACGAAACGATACGAAATACGAAACAGGGCTCACGATACGAAATACTCACGATACGAAATAAAGATTAAGGAAAATCTCCAATGGTAGGAAGTTGTGTAAAAATCACATTGTCTTTAATTTCTTCTTAATGCAGACATACAAAAAAATATTGCTGCATCAGTGCAAAATAAATGTTCTTTGAAAAAAAAACAAAATTTAAGTTTTTCCCCTTATTTAGACTACAGTGCAAATACAAACATCAAATCTCAATAAAAAGTGCTTTGTTGTTGTAAATATCAGGATAAGTACATTCTTGAATGAAAAGGAAAACAAATAGCAGTCCTCAGAGCTGCAGTTTAGACCTATAAATGTCTGAACTGTGAACTATAATATTTAGCCTATAACAGTGTATATACTTATGATCTTCAAGTATGATCAAATTCTGTCAACTCAACAGTAGATGCAAAAATCAAATAGTTTTTTTATGCAGACTTACACAGACATAGTGGAGCAGTTCTACTGTTTGTTATGTGATCAATGTGGATTATAATGTTTCCTATAAATTGACGGTCAGTGAAGAGGCCAGGTAGGCGGGTCGAGCGGGTCAGAGTTCAGAGGAGAGAGTTAGTGTGTGTTAGCAAGGAGGGAGAGAGCTCTTTGCAGGAGGTTAAGAGATTACTACTCATTGTTTTGTTCGTGAATTAAAACTATAGTTGGCGTGGGCACTGCCCACCGTGACTGTTAATTAAAAGCAGGTATTCGCGAGTCAGAGTCACCTTATTTAACGTCCGACGGACGTCACAATACAGCCGCTGCCTGTCTGCAGTTCAGTTCTAGTTGTACTCGCCGCCGTGTACGGCGAACTGTAGCGGTATATTTTGCACACGGTTGTTGTTTTGTCCGCAATCTTCTCACTGTTCTCTCGTCTTTTACATGAGAAGCCAAAATAGGTCCACACAACTGATTTATTTGACGAAGGAGCGTCCGCCTCCGTATTGCAGCGTGTGCTTTGCTACGGGAGGCGAGGGGGGTTTATTTCGTCCTTTTATTTCGAGCGTCTCTGAATTTTATTTCGTCATTTTTTATTTCACGAAATTTCGTGGGACGAAATTTCGTTTCACCCCTACTTATTACTAATGGCACTTACAGACAATATACCCCAGTCATGCTGATAAGTCGCTGGGGTTTTTCAGCGAAAACATGCTAAATATTGCTTAACTGTTAAGCAGTGCATCGTGTCTTTACTGAGTAAACACACCGGTCTTTCCTCATTTCCCACTGTAGTCACAATGAAGCCAAGCGCTACGTACGCTTCGCCTTTTTTCCTCTTCTTGGCTTTCAGGAGACTTTTGTTTGTATCAATACCCCCCCCCCCCCCCCCCCCCGCCTGTCGTTTCACTTCCGTAACATATTTTGCCATGCTGTCTCTCGAGGGTTTGTTAACTGCTCTTCGTATTTCCTGCTCTGCGCTGTGTTTGAGCATGCTCGGTGCAAAAAAAGAAAAAAACATCCACCATAGAGATAATACTCCCTGCACAGGCTCTGACAATGACAGCAACACTGCCACCTACTGAAGTGGATGTACAATTACACTTTATTCTAGTATGGCCCAAAAACCATGTTTCCCAGTGTAACATGCGCCCCCCCGGCATCTCACTGCGCCCCCCCAGGGGGGCCCGCCCCACTATGTGAGAAAGACTGCTCTAGGAAATGAAAACGCTTTAGATCATAACACCAAACGGAGCTGCCCACACACTTTTGTTGCTCTACTGATGACCTGCATTTTAAACTTTGTGTTTTTAATGTAACACGACTGAGGGATCAAGTTACCAAGGTAATCAAAATGCAGAAAAGTTGAAGTGTCTGCCAAATATAGCTTTGGAGACAATGATCTCTATTTTATTTAGTGCTGTCAGACGATTCAAAAAAATAATCTAATTAATTACCGGATTTATAATTAATTGAAGCTTTAAAGCCCAAGACCATTGATTATAGCCAGAAAATTCAAATTTTTTGGAGCTGAAATGTTTGTTTCACTTTCTGAAAATGTCCATAAAATTCAACAACAACAAGATTTTTCGTATCTCATTTGATACATTAGGTGTTTTTGGCAACTGATAATCCATTTGAGGACATTTCTGAAATCAGAAAGTCATTTATCTGATTGTATTCATATGTTTTTTTTTGTAATTTGTTGATCATATTGAGTAGATAGAGATATTATAAAAGTATGTATCAAATATGATACAATTGGCTTTTTAGGGTTAATCTAATTAATCGCATTTTAATCTCATATCTGCTTAAGGTACCCAAATAAAGAATTTGAATTCTAGATATTATAAAATTGTAGTGCATGAATAGTCAAATGAATACACTAAGAAGTGAGGATTTGGAAATCCACATTTTTATTGGTGACTATATAAAACCAAAGTCAGGGCAACTTGTCCAGGAAATTCTAAGCTCAATCAGGCAACTCAAATTACGCTTTAAATGTGTTTCATAAATCAAATTCAAAATAAGAAAAAGGTCGATGACATCCAGCAAAACATTCAGGCCTGGTGCACTATTAAAGAATGTAGTACAAATATAGATAAATAAATTCCAAAATAAAATAAGACTAAGGGCTCTAATTTTGTGGTGCAGCGCAGGGGGCGCAAGCCTGGCGCACCCCGCGCAGTGTTAATTTCGTGCGGCGCACCGCCTTGCGCTGCCAATTTGGCAATTTGGTAGACCGTCTGCACAGAGATGGGTGTGACGGCGCACCAAGGGGAGGTGATGGCGCACCAGGGGGAGGTGTCGGCAGATTCATGTTGGCGCAGTGACAATTTCGTGCCAAAAACAGTGCAGAAAGTGCGCTGAAAGCACGCCAGCTCCAACCTGGTCTAACCTCGGCGCAGGGCGAAGCGCACACTCCGCAGCTGTAATTTGGTGACAAGCGCACATGTGCGCACGCCTCAGAGGCAGGTTTCCAGAGTGTCAGGCACATTTTAATGCAATAAACAATCACAGCAATCACTATTTAATGTAACCCTCTGAACCAGCAGATACATTTGTATCTGTCCCGTCACATCTGATGTCGGATTAAAGCCGTTTGTCATAATGGAAACTTAACCTGACGGCAGCTGGAAGTTTGATGCACATCTTACAAGTCAACAATAAACAGCCTTAACATCTGATACTGAGTATATGTCTGGCTTCTCTCATTTCATTAAATTCAAAGAAAAGAGGGAGAAAAAAGACGAAGAAAAAGGAGAGAAAATAAATGTATGTCACTCAGGATTTACCTGTGATTTCCCCTATCCCTCTATTTTAGTCTTTATTTTTAATGCGATCTAAAAAGATGGAGTACATCATTGCAAGGAGGATGAGGAGGAGACACCGGGAGAGTATACAGTATATCACTAAAGGCTCTGCTATTTGGCGATGACAAACCAGGAATGCAGGTGGATCACAAGTATTATGAATGGATAAGCCAGCGTGACGCGCCCCGCTGTCCATTCTCATGCTGAATGACAGCAGCTCTGACCGTCTCCAGCAGCGGGGATCATTCAGACCAATCAGACGCTGCGCCTCGGCCGCAGCGCATTTAAAGGCGAGGAGAGGCGCTCATTTGATTGGTGAAGACAGCGATCGGCTGTGATAATCCCACTCACGTCTATTCTCCTCCTACTCTGACATGTGTGCGTGGAGGCAGAGACGTGGGCATGGACGCGAACCTCTGCGCCCCCTCTGCGCCCCCTCTGCGCCATGAGTGCGCCTCTCTTGGCACTGCAGGAAACTTGCAAAGTGCGCAGGTCACACCCAGTCCGCGCGGCGAAGGCCGGCGCAGGCAGGTGCGCCTGCGCTTGCGCCTGGTCTACGAAATTAGAGCCCTAAGTCTTAAATATGCCATTCCTGTTGTCACCTCGGCTTTGTTTGGTTTGACTTGAGACGCATGTGTGAAGTGACGTGCCATTGCCATGTACGGGACCTCCAGCTGGCCAATATCAAAATGTTTGTGTGCTATGATTAATCTTGCAATTAATTTTTATAACGCATTATGATCATGACGTCACTTCCTTCTGACGTTGGAGATGTAGAGTCTCCAAGACAGTTGGCTGAGAGTGGAGGTCTGCAGCTGGACTATATTAGAACTAATAAGGGGTGCGCTACATAAAATGGAGGCATCGCTGGGATTGTCTTGGTTTTCTTTGAAACAGTTAAAAAAATAATAAGAGCAAACAAAAAAAATAAAAAAGGTAGAAAAATGTTACAAAAAATATTGGGATTGTTTTTAACCTATCAAAAATAAGAAAGACCGTAAAGTAAAAGTGTTAGGATGGCCTTAACTGAGTTAGTGTCAGAGCTGATGAGCTGGTGTTGTGGCGAGGGTCTTGAAGAGACGCATGCCTTGATGGCCATTATACCGGAAGAGGTGGAGATTGAAAAAATAGAGGAAACTGTAGACACTGTCAAGTGTTTGGGGAAGGTGCGTGTTAGAGGAAGCAAGTTCCATGTAGGACTAAACCGATGGATGGCCTTATGTGAAACCAAAGAGATATTGACGGAAGACAGTGTTACCACCGAAGATGTGCCTACAGATGGGGGGGGGGAGTCTGTTCCCACCGAAGTTGTGCCTGTAGATGGGGGTGTCATAGCCAATTACCATTGTAATAGAAGCCCAGACAGATGCTGAGGAGCTAAAAGAGAGTTACAAGAGTTGTTGCAGGCTGAAGCAAAGACAAAGGCGGACACCAGCATTGTTTCCTAGTGCATCCCAGTCTCCAAACCCCACTGAATCCATGCTTCGGGCTATTGGTGATCTGTTGGACAAGACCAAAACATCTGATGGTGGGAGCTATGTACACTTAGACCTGTTCTCAGGTACCCCACCAACCCCACCAGGGGAGGAGCCCTTTGAACACTGGAGGGAACAAGCATTACCTATGGTAGAGGCCAATGATTGCTCTGAGAGAGAGAAAAGGAGAAGGTTAGTTGAACAAGCTTAAAAGGGCCAGACCTCGAAATTGTTAGAGCTGTAAAACAGTCCAACCCTGACGCCAGCGCATCAGAATGCTTGGAAGCACTTGAAAGTGCTTTCTGAAGTGCTGAGTCTGGGGAAGATCTGTACTTTGCTTTTAGATTGATGAAGCACAATCAGGAGAAAAGTTATCAGACTTTCTCAGGCATTTAGAGAGGTCCCTGTCAAAAGTCATTCAGAGAGGTGGCCTTCCTCCTAGCTGCATGAATAGAGCCAGGTTGGAGCAACTGTTGGGGGGTGCTACTGCCTCAGATTCGATGCTGATCCAGCTGCACTTGCAAGAAAGGAAAGCAGCCCCACCTACCTTGTAAAGACCAAGGTTTGTACTTAATCAAAGTACAAACTGTTTGCGTCAGTCTCCATGGATATGGCTATCAAATGGGGACAGGACACGCGCGCTGGAGTGTGTCACACGCCGACTTGGATTCATGCCAGTACTGTCAAGTCAACTTTTTTGTGGAATATGTCTTTGGGATTGTAATGCGTTTTCTGTGCGTTTGTGGATTCAATACCCTCTGTGGAAGCTCCTGGGTACATTGATCGTCTCCAGGCAGACTGAGGTGTTCAATACGGGGTACCGCCCGACAAACTCTTAACTATTTGCTGTGCGTGCAGAAACTTTTTATTTTTTATTGTAGACTGTGTGTAAAATGGGGAAGCGCTCGAGCACGGGGTGGTGATTATATTGTTAGCTTTCATTGTTACTGGCGTTGTGAATAAGACGCCATTTTTTTTAGGCCAAAAGCATTTCAGTTGTATGTCATCATTTCACCCTGCTGATGTGATAGGATCCTCTCGTGACCTGATAGTTTTGTTGTAGCTTTACTCCCCTTGAAAAATAGGTGAATTGTTACAACCTTTCTACAACTTCTGAGTGAGATTCGTGCAGAGGAGGAATACGATGCATCTAGAAAGAAGCTCAAAGCCTCAGTTCACCCAGAGGCTACCCCCCAAAATACACCTTCTGGCCCAGAGAACAGCAAGGATTCTGAACTGTCTGCCTTGAGGAAAGAACTGAGACAACTGCAACAGAAAGCCAAAATTAAAGGTGCGTTCACAACGGAAGCGACTTTTACTATCTTGGCGTACAAGTCTATTGCTACAGATGGGAACTCTAGGGTTGCATGGATGCACGACCAGGTCGTGGCACTCCATTGCCGAAGTAGAAAAATTTAGACTTTTCCTTTGTGGATGTGCTGCTGCAGCCAATCAGCTTTGTGCAAGTCACAGAGACAATGGAGGAGCGATAAACACAGCGGTGTCCGGGCATCCGCAGCAGCATGCTACCGTGACCACACTGCAAAAGAGGCAGCCTGGGTGTAAGTTTCAGCACAGGTTGGACTCTCTGGTAGGTTAAATGGACATCTGTTGCGTTTTTCAAGTCCCATTCAGCCTTGAAAAGTTCTCCACATGCCAGTCCACCATTCGCACATTACATCAGTAGGTGTCTCTGTCCGTCGGTGTGTGTGTGCGCGCGTGCGTGTGTGTGTGCACGCATGCGTGTGTGCCTGTGTTGCAGTGGATGTTTGCTGCAAGCGCTGGTTAGGTTTGCGGAATGTGTATTTGAGAGAGAAGAAAAAAAAGAAGGGGGAGGACCAGCAGCGGGTCAGCAGGGGTCCGACCAAAAGGTATAGGTTCTCTGGTACCATGTCCTTCCTTGACCCGTTTACCGCTCCAAGGGAAACGAGCAGCAACATGGCTCGGGGGGTTGAGGAGGACAGGACTTCAGAGAACCCCTTGAGATGCAGCTGACAGACAAAGCTGAGGTAACAGCAGGGCCGTCTACACCTTCAGCAGAGACAGCAGGGCCATCAGGTTAGTGAATGAGTGAAAAAGATACAGTTGGAATAATGTCAGCCAAACATATAATATACGATGCATCATATATAGGGCTATCAAGAACTGTTGTACACATGAGGTGGCTGGCTGAGCAAAGATCTGTCAGTGTACAAAAGCTAATGTGCTGGTTTAAATAAAAAAAAAGTTACAAATTTATGTGCTGTATTGCCCTTTATTGCAAATTTCAAACATTTGTCTCACAACAATAGCCCAAGCTTCCAATGAAGATGAGGGCACAGCTGCTGGCCCTGCTGGTCCTGCTACTGCTGCTCCAGCCTCCAGGTCTGTTATGGCAAAACCAAGTGGTATGTAAAACTATAAATGTTGACCATTTCTAAATACTCTGTTCCTGTTCCTAAGAGTTCAAATACATAACAATCATGAGGAAATCGTTAGTTTTGCTTTTGTTTTGGTGTTCAAACGTCTTCACAGTGACACAATGTCTTCACAGAGGGAGAGTGGCTCAGGTGATGGAGACGGAGAGAGAAAAGAGTATTGAGGAGCTCCTCATTAAAATTCATGAGAAGGCTACTCCCCCACATCCCCCATCAGAGGATGCATTGTTCCTCCAGAGCCTGGTTCCTTCCCTCGAGAGTCTGTCCCCTCAGCGTAAAAGACACATAAAATTTGGGATACACAAGCTAATTTATGAAGCTACCATAGCTGAAGCTAGCTGGGGGGACAGAGTCTGGAGGGAATGAACCAGGCAGCCAGTTGGCTTTAAACAACCCTTTTTTAAACTTCTGCCAATGATCTACGTTTTTTTCACCGGCCAATCAATTTGGTTTTTTTTTGACTTGTTTGTTTGTTTGTTAGCAAGTTTAAACAAAAACTACTAGATTAACTTGTGCAAAAAAATGGACAAGACATAATATGCGTCTATCATCAAGAAAAATTTTATGTTAATTCAATCTAGGCCATGGGCCTTCAACTTTGAAGTCCATAATCTAACTGAAAATGATTTTGAATATTAACAAAAAAAATTTAAGAATTAAAATAATTTTTGCAAGTTTGTGTGAAGTGATACATTTCACCCCATATATATATATAGTTCCCCACTAAATGCTTATGTAACCCCTTTCTAAACAAGGCTACTGTTTTAAGCTTATGAACAGGATCCTGGGTGCTTAGCTTTAGGTGTTGACTTAACTAAATCTCCCATTACCAGTAAAGTTATCAATACAGGCCAAAAAAAATTAAGAATATAGTTATATCGAGAAAGAGATAGCGCGGTGCCTCCACTGTGGAACTACTTAACCCAATTTAAGAGTTACTCTTGTATTTCCCCAGAAATGATGTAAACAAATTATGCAGGACCATCATATAAAAGGAATAATCAAGAATACATTTATTTCTGAACCAAATGTATAATGTAAAATCCCTTTTAACTCCTGGAAGTGAATGTGTGTGTGTGTGTGAGAGAGAGAGAGAGAGAGAGAGTGTGTGTGTGTGTGTAATGAAATAACCCCCTCAATAAAAAAAACTACCACCAAACAGAGTTTAAGCTCTATAAAACAACTATAAAGATATTAAACTCCAAATAATCTCTTAAAAGAAATTACTTTAAAGTTAAACCAATGCAACTCCGTGAAACGTTCCTAAAATTACCAAGCGCTTGGATTTTAAACCGTTGGGGCCGATAAGTTGGTGCACATTTGAAGAGGGGAACTCCTTACCTCCCTTACACACTGAGCTTTCGATGTAAAAGTCTCCAGTTACTCACGCGTCCACGATTGATATAGTATCAAGAGAGAATCCAACAGCAGCAGACGGGGTGCAGCAGGCAAGATGTAGCCGGCAGGATGCAGCAGGAGGGATGCACCAGGCGGGGTGAAGCAGGCGGAGTGAAGCAGGCAGGGAGCAGCAGCAGGCAGGACGCAGCGGGCGGGACACAGCAGGCGGAATGCACCGGGCGGGACGCTGCAGTAGCTCCGTTCTGCCGCCTCTGTCTCCGTGGAACCAGCTTCACACATAAAAGGAGGCCACAGCCACGGTCTCCTACAGTCCTCAGGGAAACTTAGTCCGTCCCGCGAAGCGGAAAAAAATGTCCAACACGAAAACGGTGTTAGCTTAAAGTGGCCACATTATAGGTCCAAACGTACACACATCGAAGCTAGCCGGAACAATAGAACGAAGTTAACACAACACTCTTCCGCTTTTCCCACACAGGAAAATAACAAAGTCTTCAGTTGTGTTACACACACCTGTACTTCTTCTTCTTCTTTGGCGTTTAATGGCGGTTGGCAAACCAACTTAAAGGTGCATTACCGCCACCTACTGGACTGGAGTGTGGGACAGTAAATTGGCAGACAAAATAAATATTAAAAAAACAACAAAACGAACAAAAACAAGCAAAACCAAACCTACAATAATTAAATAAATAAACAAATAATTAAAACAAAACTAAATAGATCAAGGAATTAAATCCTCTCCATCAGACCAGTCGCTTTTAAATATGCTACCAAGTGCTTGAGCATACTGCCAGACTCTGCTCCTAGCAGGTTCCCCATACTGAGTCCCATCCTGGATCCCTCTGCTGCCGCTGTCAATGTCCTTCTTTCCTCCTCGTACCCTCTGCATTCCAAAAGCACATGCTGGACAGATTCAGTCTCCTCACAATGTTCACATCTGCCATCCGGGTGTTTTCCTATTTTATGTAGTGTACTGTTCAGTCCTGTGTGTCCAATCCTAAGTCGTGTGATGACCGCTTCCTCCCTCCGGCTCCTGCCCCTCCTCCTTCCCCACCCCACCTGTTTCTGTATGTTATAAAGGTGCCTGCCTGTGACTTGGATGTCCCAGTATTCTTGCCAAACTGCCCCTAAATGTTTCTTGATTAATGATTTACCCTCTGCCCTACTTAACGGAATTTCTGTATCCACTGTAGGTGATTTGAGTGATTGTTTAGCCAGAATGTCGACTCCTTCATTCCCGTCTATCCCTACATGGGCAGGAACCCAAATGAAGCAAACTGTCGTACCCTTACTATGCATTCTGTGAAGTAGAGTATGTATTTGATATACGAGATCTAGCCTACATGACTTCATGGTTTCGATGCTTGTAAGTGCTGCCCAACTGTCAGATGCTATTAGTGTATTATCATGGTTATGTTCTTCTATCCACTCCAATCCCAAAATGATAGCTGCAAGCTCAACCGTATACACTGATAAATGGTCCTGGGTTCTTTTCTTAATATGTACATTGTATTGTGAAATACAAACCGCAGCTCCTGTTCTACCAGTATCTGGGTCCTTTGAACCATCAGTGAAGATCAATGCTTTGTCTAAAAAATGTTGCTCCAGATAGCTTTCAGCTACCCTTCCTGCAGGGACATGCTTGTTCCTTTCCTTTAACTGTCGCTGTATCTCAAAGTTTACTGACAGTGTGATGAACAACCAAGGGGGAGTACATGAATGTGGAACTGTCAGACTGAATTTTATATGTCCTAAACCTGCCTGCACTGCTTTTATATTACCAATCCACCCAAAGCTCATAATATTGGACTCGTTATGTTCCCAGCAGTCCTCCAGGATGGTTTTAGCAGGATGTGAAGGCCTATGTCCTTGAAGATTCACCCAGTAAGCTAATAGAAGCTTGAGCCTTCTGAGCCGTAATGGTTGCTCCCCCATTTCCACCTGTATGGCTGCTACTGGAGAGGATTTAAACGCTCCACTGCATATTCTCAGACCCTGTGCCTGCTGCACATCCAGCTTTTTCAGATGACTATCAGCGGCTGCTAGGTAGCCTATACACCCATAATCAAGTGTTGCTCTCATAATGGCATGATAAACATTAAACAGAGCTGCCCTGGTTGCGCCCCAGTCTCTTCCCGACAGGCATCTTAAGAGGTTATTAACTTTTTTGCACTTATCCCTCACTTTATCAATGTGCTGCCTCCACGTTAACTTTTCATCAAACCACATTCCAAGCAGTCTGACAACACCGACCTGCTCAATTTGTTGACCATATAACTTCAAGGAAATCTCTTTGTGACGACTCGAAAAACACATACATTGTGTCTTTGCGACGGAAAACTTAAAGCCCCACTCATCCGCCCACTGCTCCACTGTTGCAATTGCCCTCTGTAGTTTCTTCTGTATATACGCAAGATTCCGGCCCCTTGTCCATAATGCCCCGTCATCAGCATACAGGGACTTACCTATACCTGATTCAACCTGTTCAAAAATATCATTAATCATTACATTAAAAAGGATAGGGCTGCAGACACTCCCCTGCGGCATTCCATTCTCCACTCGATATGTTTTAGAATATTCTGTGCACACCTTAACCTCTATTGTTCTGACAAACAGAAAATCTAACACCCAGTTGTAAAGTTTTCCATTCACACCTAGCTTATTGAGCTTGATGAGTAGCCCTTCCTTCCATAACATATCATACGCTTTCTCAACATCAAAAAACACAGCAATCACCATTTCTCTGTTAGTCTGAGCCTTCCTTATTTCTGACTCTGAACATAAAACACTATCCATCGTGCCTCTCCCTTTACGGAAACCACTCTGGTAATTTGAGAGAAGGTTTTTACTCTCCAGAAAATGTGACAGTCTCTCTGTCACTAACCGTTCCATGGTTTTCCCTAACTGTGATGTCAATGCAATGGGTCTATAGCTAGAGGGATTTGATGAGTCTTTACCTGGTTTAAGTATTGGTGCTATGATTGATTGTTTCCATGTAGATGGAAGTTTACCTGTTTCCCATATCCTATTAAACAGCCCTAACACTGCTTCAAGCGCATTGTCTGACAGATGGGCTAACATGCTGTAACATACACCATCTTTCCCCGGTGAAGTTTGTTGCGCAGTAGACACTGCTCTCCTCAGCTCAAATAAGGTAAATGGCAGATCTAGGTCACCACCTGACAGTGCGGTTCTCCCTACAGAACCCCCTATTTGTTGGGCAAGAGTGTTGTCTCTGCACTGTTTAGCTTTAACAGATAAATTGTCTGAGCTGTGAACCGCCACAAATGTCTTTGCTAGGAGCTCAGCCTTCTCTATTGAACTAATTGCTGTTAGGTTATTGTTGCGCATCACCGGTATTTCAAAGTTTCTTTTTATGCCATTCATTTTCCTAATCATTCCCCATACTTCTGCCAGCTGAGTCTCTCTCCCTATTCTATTGCAGTATTGTCTCCAGTATGTCCGTTTTGCTGATCTTATTGTTTTCCGAACTACTGCTTGTGCTCTCTTGTATTGTATCAACGCGTCTATCGTGTGGTGAGCTTTCAAATGTCTAAATGCTCTATTTCTCCTTTTAATTGCTTTACTACATTTATCATCCCACCACGGCACACTCTTTCCCTGCCTGCCTCCTCTACTCTTTGGAATGGTTTCAGCTGCTGTCTGTATCAACGCTGTTACCAATTTTTCATTCATTTCCTCTATATTTATCAAAGTCTCTCCCAGTAGTTTTACACACCTCCCTTCACTTATTCTTTGGAATGCACCCCAATTTGCATCCTCCAACTTCCACCTTGGAGTCCTTTCTCCCCTGTCTTGATGTATTTCTATTCCTACTTTGATCAATATAGGGTAATGATCACTTCCCACTGTTGAGTGGGTCAAGACATCCCAACTACTAACCCCTGCAAGTACTGTGGATGTGAGTGTCAGATCAATTACACTCTCTGTGTTCTGTGAGCTATTATAGCGTGTACCTCTTCCATCATTAATACACACCAAACCCATATCATCCATAAACTCCTCTATCACCAACCCATTTGCATCTGTACCATTACTCCCCCATAATGTGCTGTGTGCATTGAAGTCCCCACACCATATAACCGTCTCCTGCATCAAACCACTCGCATCACTCAATATCTCAGTGCTCAGTCTGTGACATGGGTTATAGTAATTTACAATGGTAATGCTCCTCTTTCCTGACCATGCTTTGATTACAATAGATTCTTGCTCCTTACCTATCCTTTGCACACTGCTGCCACATGACCATACTTTTGACATTTAAAGCACCGTAGCGGTGGCAGAACAAATGCCCTCACTTCATAGCTCATGTAGACTATGAACACTTTGCTCGGCAACCTAGGCTCATCAAATGTTATCATCACTGACAGACTGTCGCATCTCTCTCCATTCCGGTTCGCCTTCAGTCGCCTGGCTTCCAGCACATTTGCACCCTTCACATTTTCTTTAATCTGGTCCATTGACACAACCGTAGGTATCCCTGAAATGACTCCCCTAACTAATTTCCTCCGATCTTCAGGTATTGAGCACTGCACTTTTTTACCCTCAATCTTGTCCAACCGTATGGCCTTACCCTGTTGCACGCTACTCCTACAGAAGATCAATACTGAACCATTGCGCAGCACTTTGACATTTTTTACTTCACCCACAGCCTTATGTATCGCCTTCGTCAAAACAATAGGGTTCCACTCACCGAACGACGCACCGTCTTGAGAAAGTTTGATGATAAGTTTGTATTCCTCACTCTCCTTCACTACCACTGAGGCACCTCCGTCACTGTCCGTTCTCCCTGAGCTATCTCTATCTCTTTGCTGTCTCCTCCTTCTGCGCTTTCTCCTATTTGCCTGCCCTGCCAAATTCCAGTCATCCTCGCTCCCGCCATCCACTTCAATTCCCACCCCACTTCCTGCTCCGTCACTAGCGTCTGCCATCTCCTGCCCATTCACAGTCCAGCCGTTGCCAACCACCTGACCTCCGTGCCGTCCACCACACACACCTGTAGCTTTTAGATATTCTTTAAGTATGGCTCCAACAACGTGCATAAAACTCCACCATTCTCCCGTCCCCCAAGTCTCTCTCCACTTTCCACTTTTTCCGTACAGTCCCCCTCCTATTGGCTGAGTCAACAGGAAGTAGTACAACCAAGCATCATGGGAAATGGAGTTTTTAAAGAATATGCCTCAACACACTTTCCAAAGTCCCACATTTAGTAGGTCCCTACACTCTCCCCCCACAAAGAAAAACAGCATGCCCTCATGCTGAACTATATAACTAAGGATTAGACCAACTTATCACAACCAGTAAAATAATGCTCATGATGCTATGACTAGAATAATGGCAGGCAAAAGAGGTGACAGTTTAGTCATACATGACATGCATTGAGCAAAAGAGTTACACCACCAAGCATGGAAACTGTTGAAATGTTCAGGGAAACCCTGCCCAGAGGGCCTAGTTGGATGAGTACTGTTATGCCTAACCACTACAGGCTCAGAAGTGGGTTCTCCTAGTCTTGAATAAGTGAAACGTTCTGCAGGCTTTCTATCTCTCCCTGATCTTCTCATCTCTGATTCTGAGTTTTCTGCATCTGATGTTTCTAACCTGAAAGTGCTCTCAACTGAATGTCCCTGCCCTATCTCCCCACTCTCCCTTGTAACAGCAGGCAAGGCACCTGAAAGCATGCTTGTTTCCTCTTCAGGCACACCTACAACAATAGGGGTTTGGGACTCTGTAGAGCTGACACCCTCTCCAGCTTGCTCCCAGGGCTCATCTGAGGTATCTGTTAGCAGGTCCTCCAGGTAGTTTCCATACTCTGATCCAGATTCTGAAAAGCACTGCTCTCTCAAAGGCTCGTTAACTTGAGAGCAGTCTCTGGGGGCCTGGTCAGTTTGAGTACTCTGTTTAGCTTTTCTGCACCTAAGGGTTCTGTGACCAGGTGTAAGCTCAGGATCAAGCTCAGTGTTCAGTCTGACTTCTTGTCCCAAGGGCAGAATATGATTGCGGTGCATAACTTTGATTGGTCCGGGACCATCTGCAGGCTTTAGACGATAGACAGGAAGATCAGATACTTGACTCTCAACCACATAAGGTGTGGCGCTCCAGCGATCAGCAAGCTTTTGTTTTCCTTTCAAACCAAGGTTTCGAATGAGTACTTTATCTCCAAGGTCCAAACAATTGTACCGGACTTTCTGATCATATCTCTCCTTGTTACTTTGGTTCATTTTAGCAGACGTGGCTTGTGCCAACTGAAATGCAGCTTTCAGTTCAGTCTTCATCTTTGAAACATATTTCAGATGAGAAGTTTTTGAGCTACCATCAGCTGACACACCAAAGCAAATATCTACAGGAAGTCGGGCCTCCCTGCCAAACATTAGGAAGTAGGGTGAAAACCCTGTGGCTTCATTGGACGTACAGTTGTATGCATGCACAAGATGTGAAATGTGTTGACTCCATTTCGACTTCTGATTTGGCTCAAGGGTCCCTAACATGTCCAAAAGAGTCCTATTAAACCTCTCTGGTTGAGGGTCGCCTTGAGGATGGTATGGGGAGGTTCTAGACTTCTTCACACCCAACAAAGTCAACAGTTCCTTCACCAACTGACTCTCAAAGTCCCGCCCCTGATCTGAATTTATGCGATTTGGGAGGCCATAGTGGATGAAGTACTTCTCCCAGAGAGTCTGAGCAACTGTTTTGGCTCTCTGATCCCGAGTTGGAAAGGCCTGCGCATAACGGGTAAAATGGTCGGTAACCACTAAAACATTGCAGACATTGCGCAAGTCCGGCTCAATAGAGAGGAAGTCAGTGCATACTAGATCTAAGGGTCCTGAGCTCTCAATATGTGACAAGGGTGCTGCTCTCTGCGGCAGAGTCTTTCTCTTAATGCATTGCTCACATGTTTTACAGTATTTCTCAACATCTTGCTTCATGCAGGGCCAGAAGAATCGGTCAGAAACAAGAGCATAAGTTTTATCAAATCCCAAATGCCCATTATCGTCATGCAGCGACTTCAAAACAGTGCTGTGAAACTGTTTAGGCGGCACAAGCTGTTGCTGTGGGCACTTGTTTGGCTGTTTGACTGATCGGTACAGAAGACCCTGCTTTAATGCACAGCTTCCCCCATTGTCGTTTCAGAAGGGTAATATCTGGATGTTTTTTCTGTATTTGACTTGTGGGTGCCTTGTGACTGACAGCTAGCCATACCTCTCCTATGCAGGGGTCAGTTTTCTGGGCGTCTTGAAGCTCTGCTGTGTTCAAAGTGGGCAAATGCATTGACATTAATGCAGCATTTTGACAGAAAGCTTGAGGAACTGCTGACATGTTGGCTCCTGTATGGTGAATTACACAAGGAAAGGTGTTTCTGTTTGGTGGGAAGCTTGATACAGTCTTACAGAGGGCTTGCACTCCTGGAACTGGGATTTCCTGCCACTCTTGCTCAGTAGACATGTTATCATGTGGACGTCGGGACAATGAATATGCGTCAAGGTTTTGCCTACCTGGTCTATACTTCAGACTGAAGTTGTAGGTGGATAGTGCTGACAGCCAACGATGACCAGTTGCGTCCAGTTTTGCAGAGGTCAGTACATAGGTCAAGGGATTGTTGTCTGTTCTGACCTGTACAGTAGCCCCATAAAGGTAGTCATGGAGTTTGTCCACAATAGCCCATTTAAGAGCTAAAAATTCCAGTTTGTGCGCTGGATAATTTCTCTCAGACGGGGAGAGACTTCTGCTAATGAATGCAACTGGACGCAGACCTTCATTGTGTTCTTGGTACAGGACACCCCCTAACCCATCCAAACTAGCATCCACGTGAAGAACATAAGGCTTTTGTGGATCAGCAAACACCAAAACAGGCGCTTGGGTGAGCCGAGTCTTGAGCTCCTGAAACGCTTCTTCACATTTCTCAGTCCATCGGGACCCAAAGGGTTCGGACACCTTAAAATAAGTCTTGTCAGGTGGCTTTGCATTGGAGATCGGTTTTGAGTGAGACTTGGGAGGATACCCTTGCAAGAGCCCATTGAGTGGTCGGCAAAGTTCGGAAAAGTCTTTAACAAAACGCCGATAGTAGCCACAAAATCCAAGAAAGGATCTGAGCTCAGTCACTGTTTGGGGTCTTGGCCAGGAGACCACAGCCTCTATCTTGAACGGGTCAGTGGCTATTCCATCCTGTGACACCACATGTCCAACATAGGTGACAGAAGTCCTCCCAAACTGGCACTTGTCAAGCGAGAGTTTAAGACCTTCTTCTTTAAGCCGATCCAGCACCTTGAGCAGCCGCTCCTCATGTTCTTCAAGAGTACGTCCGAATACAATAAGGTCGTCCAGATAGACCAAAACCTCCAGAAAATTCATGTCACCCACAGTGCGCTCCATGACCCTCTGGAAGGTGGCAGGGGCTCCTGAAATCCCCTGGGGCATTCGCTCAAATTGGTAGAAACCCAATGGACAAATGAACGCTGTTTTCTCCTTATCTGATTCGCTCATTGGTATCTGGTAATACCCACTTCTTAAGTCAAGGACACTGAACCATTTACTGCCAGACAAGCAGTGCAGCGCATCTTCAATTTTTGGAACAGTATATTGGTCTGGTACTGTTCGCAGGTTAAGAGTTCGGTAGTCCACACACATACGCACTTTCCCTGACTTTTTGCATACAATGACTATAGGTGAGGCATAGGGACTACGTGATTCAGAGATGATACCATTGGTCTGTAGTTCCTGGAGGTGTTGCCTCAAATCCTCAAAGTCAGCTGGTGGCAAGCGTCAGGACCTCTCTCTAAAGGGCCTTGCATCTTTCAGCTGGATTTCATGACTCATGCTCTTGGAGCAACCCACGTCCCACTCATGGCAGGAAAATACCTCTTTCCTTTCCATCATCCTCTCACAGAGATGTCTTTTTGCTTCCCTCGGCATAGGAGATGAGCCAAAGTCAAATGCTGATGGTTGAAGATCACTGACAATCTTCCCAGCTGGTTGGACCTTTGTCCGGGCCACAAGAGTAACTGGGAAGATGTGGGCTAGGGGAGTCCCTCGTTTCAACTGGACCTCTTTGGTTGAGAGATTTTTAACTGTCACACTAATGCGCCTGTTGGAGACAACTGTTGCAGGATGAACTTCAGGCCTCACCCACAACTCTTCAGGGGACAAGGTGTTTGTAGGCTGATCTGCTAATGCCAGCTGATCTGTAAACTGGCCAGGAAACTTGGGGAGACCACTGACTTTGAATACTTGACCTGGTTTCAAAGTTAAAGGTTTGTGTCGGGTAAACCACACAGTACCATGTTTATCCACATTTTCAAGGTGGTCAGACTGAGTGATGGTCTCATAAGCATCTCTGAGAACAGCGTGAATGGTCAGAGTGCTCATGAACTGTTCCCCAGCCTGTTCTTTAAAGGACTGAAACATCTTTCTCACTAGCCTAGTATTGGTCCCCACAAGTATAGCAATATCGTCATCTTTCTCATGGTCAGGACACAATAAAGCCAATGTGTCAACTTTCTGTGCCACTCCAGTCACAGCTGCCGTGAACTCAAGTTGTATGGGCAGGTAACCATCATATGGGTACTTTTCTGTGCTCAAACCCCACTGTTCAAGTTCTTCAAGAGGCTGAATTGGAATGTGTTTAAGGTAGGTGTCATAGAAACTACGATACAAGATAGTTACAACTGAGCCACTATCCAGGATTGCTCTTGCATAGACACCCTCTATCTGTACTGGTACAAAGGAGCGAGGACCTACCAAACCTTCAGGCAACCCATTTCTGTCTGTACTAACAGTTGGGGTATTGTTAGTGGAACGTGGATCACATGGAACCATGCAACGTTCCTTTACCTGGCTCCGAGGAAGTTTCCCTGTGGCCGGTTTGCTTTGATTAACTTCTGATTGACTCTGCGCAGATCTTCAGGCTCTTTGCACTCTCTTCTTGTATGTCCATCCTAGGGATGTAACGATATGGAAATTTTGTATCACGGTTATTGTAACCAAAATTATCACGGTTATCATTATTATCGCGGTATTGTTGCAGTGTGCTCAAAATGTTCTAAAAGTACTTTTACATAGAATTGAAATCATTTAACCCCTTTATTGTTATATTCATAACAGTTCTTTTGTCTTTTTTGTCAATAAATGTGTCAGACTCAGAGGCCAAACAATGCAAACTGCGCATGTGCACCTCGCGTGAGGCTCCTTAATTGAGGGCAGATACATAGTTCTGGCTTTTCCAGGCAAAGAGTAGCATCACCGTGCGTTACTGAGGCAGTGTGGTGATCAAGCACGATATAATGGTAATTTTAATTGGACACGGTAACGATTATCTTGGGAAATTTTATCGCGGTTTACCATTTTACCGGTAACCGTTACATCCCTAGTCCATCCTGACCACAATTGTAGCAAAAGATTCCTGGTGTCAGGGGCCTTGATGTTTTTACTCTGGGCGATGCATATTGAGCAGTTGCTTCTGACACTTGTTGTGTATCTTTGCTATCAGGCCTGTGTTGTGTTTTTGTTGCCAAATGTGAATGTGTAGAGGTAGCTGGAGTCACACTTAACAGTCGGCTTACCTGTGAAGCCAGTTCCTTTACTTCAGTTCGTAGGCTGTTCAGCTCAGAGGTAACTGAGGACTGGGGTACAGTCGTGGTGGCCGCAGTAACTGTAGTTTTCGCTCTTTCTCTAGCACTAATCCAGTTTTCTTCTTCCCTTACCTCACGCATGAGCTGAGAGAAAGAAGGGGGATTATCCAAAGTGTGACTCATTCGAATACGTAGTGCAACCATATCGGTAGTGAGGGCTCCTTTAACTAACTGTTCCATTCTGGCTTGGTTCATGTCTGCAGCTTGGATCCCACCTTTAAGAAGAGCATGATGGAGAAGCTTATCAAGACGATAAAGGAAAGCAGACAGTTTCTCTCCTGAGTTCTGGAAGGTGTGTCTGAACTTGGCCAAGATGTCTGCTCCATTCTCTGTGGTGCCATATGCTGTCTCAAGTGCAGATAAATAGTCAGTAGCTGTGGCATTTGGATTGCTCACTTTCAGAAATCAGACTATGTCTGCAGCTGGTCCCCTTAAACTCTCTACTATGCGCTGCCTCTTAGTAGCATCTGTACATTGCCGCTCACTTGTCATTTGTGTAGCCTGTTCCATCCAGGCTTCATATTCCTCCTCACCTGGAAGCACAGGCTTGACTACTGAGAATAGTCTCAGCTTTCTGTAGCTTGGGCCATCTGCGGATACTTGGCTACACTTGTCTACTAACTTGCCAATAGCAGTTACTAAATCCATGTTCACATCAGTTTTAGAAGATGACTTTTCAGCTATGATGCCCTGAATATCTTCCACAGACTTGCCTTCCTGCTGTAGGAGTAACATCAACTTTGCACGGAAAGCATCCTCTTCAGGAGCAGCAGTTGAGGTAACAAGGCTGCTGACCATATGCACAGGCCATGGCCCTACTTCCCCGTCTATCCCTATTTCTGCAGGTATAGCATCAGGAGCTAAATCAAGGGTAGTCTCCACTGAAATGAACAGCTGTGTGCCACTAGAGTCTCCACTACGTTCACATACCTTAGCACGACCAAAAATTTTCACTGTGTTTAAGACTTTAGCAATCGTCTCATTACTAGTCTCAATTGGTACATTACTGAGTAATATTGAACGAGAAAGGTTGGCAGTCTTTTGCAGACTCCACTTAGAAGCCTGGCTAAAGTCAATTTTTCCTAGGTATTTTTTTTTTTAAGCACTGCACTTGAATTCTTGTTGCAAGTAGCGTTTAAAAGTAGTGTGTAAAAAAACCCAAAATCAAAAACAAAACAAAACAAACAACTTTTGACTGACTGGTAATAAGGAGATCCCAGCGGTGCCTCCAAAATGTAACCCCTTTCTAAACAAGGCTACTGTTTTAAGTTTATGAACAGGATCCTGGGTGCTTAGCTTTAGGTGTTGACTTAACTTAATCTCCCATTACCAGTAAAGTTATCAATACAGGCCAAAAACAATTAAGAATATAGAATATAGTTATATCGAGAAAGAGATAGCGCGGTGCCTCCACTGTGGAGCTACTTAACTCAATTTAAGAGTTACTCTTGTATTTCCCCAGAAATGATGTAAACAAATTATGCAGGACCATCATATAAAAGGAATAATCAAGAATACATTTATTTCTGAACCAAATGTATAATGTAAAATCCCTTTTAACCCCTGGAAGTGAATGTGTGTGTGTGTGTGTGTGTGTGTGTGTGTGTGTGTGTGTGTGCGTGTGTGCATGTGTGTGTGTGTGTGTGTGCGTGTGTGTGTGTGTGTGAGAATGTGTGTGTGTGTAATGAAATAACCCCCTCAATAACCCCCTCACGCGTCCACGATTGATATAGTATCGAGAGAGAATCCAACAGCAGCAGACGGGGTGCAGCAGGCGAGATGTAGCCGGCAGGATGCAGCAGGCGGGGTGAAGCAGGCGGAGTGAAGCAGGCAGGGAGCAGCAGCAGGCAGGACGCAGCCGGCGGGATGCAGCAGGCAGGACGCAGCGGGCGGGACACAGCAGGTGGGATGCAGCAGGCGGAATGCACCGGGCGGGACGCAGCAGCAGCTCTGTTCTGCCGCCTCTGTCTCCGTGGAACCAGCTTCACACACATACAAGGAGGCCACAGCCATGGTCTCCTACAGTCCTCAGGGAAACTTAGTCCGTCCCGCGAAGCGGAAAAAAATGTCCAACACGAAAACGGTGTTAGCTTAAAGTGGCCACATTATAGGTCCAAACGTACACACATCGAAGCTAGTCGGAACAATAGAACGAAGTTAACACAACACTCTTCCGCTTTTCCCACACAGGAAAATAACAAAGTCTTCAGTTGTGTTACACACACCTGTAGCTTTTAGATATTCTTTAAGTATGGCTCCAACAACGTGCATAAAACTCCACCATTCTCCCGTCCCCCAAGTCTCTCTCCACTTTCCACTTTTTCCGTACAGTCCCCCTCCTATTGGCTGAGTCAACAGGAAGTAGTACAACCAAGCATCATGGGAAATGGAGTTTTTAAAGAATATGCCTCAACACACTTTCCAAAGTCCCACATTTAGTAGGTCCCTACACTTAATTTTTGTTAGATTTAAAGATCCCATATTATACTGTTTTTCTGCAGTGTAATATGGATCTTTGATGTCTTCATGAAGCCTTAGTGGCATGCTTTGGTCTAAAAACCCAATAAAACAAGCACAGCAGCATTGTTTCCAGGCTCTCACAGCCCCTCCGTTCAGAAAGGTCTGATTTTGTGGGCGTAACCTTCATTTGTTAATGAGCCACCGCTGATACCGCCCCGCACTTCTGTGTAGGCGCAGTGCGCATGCGCGTAACCATGGTGATGGAGCCCTGTGAAAGACGAGCACGGCTGCAGGACTTCATGTTTTAACTGACTCAGAACCCGAATATAAAGAGGAACCAGTAGAGAGTCGAGGACCAAGGATAAACTGGGATGTTTCTCAGTGGTCTGTTTATAAAGTTTGTTTCTTCAGTGCTAACATGTAGACAAATTAAAGTTGTTCTGCCGTCCCGTCCCGTCCCCCACATTTGTTGTTGTTGATGTGAAGCGTGTGTGAAGCGTGTTAGCAGACATGCAGTGCTTAGACTGGCGTGAAATAGTCTAGTAAGGGGTAATGTAGAGTAAGCAGTTTACTACAGAGGCATAAACCCTGACGTGAATTAACTTTCACTTCTAAGTAACCACTTCTAAGTAACACTGAACGGGCCGTTGCCACTGATAGTGAAATAAGACGCCGGGGGGGGGGGGGGGGGGGGGGTGTCTTCTTTGTTGTTGTGATATGTAAATAATGTCTGGGTTCTTCAGGGCCGATCACAGCAACAGTCTGTTTTACAGAAATAACATTAGTAATGTGACTGACTCATCAGAATACAGCATTTAATAGAGCCATAGCCTTTAGTGACAGTAACGCGCTGCCACCGAGAACGTTTATTACCCGTACAGCTCTCTGTATATTCTTAAACAATGACAGGACATGATTGTTTATCTAGTACATATCCTTTATATAAAAATTCTACTGAACATCCTGTTTTCACTCTTATCCTACATAGGTGCTCCTCTGGCAATTATGTGAAAACGCCTACAGCCTGAAAATGTCTGTACATAACCTTTCCTGTACTATGTCACTGACTTACCTGTTTTAATTAACTAGGTCAGAGGAAAACTGCAGAAACTCCCAGTCCAACCATCCTGGACTCTGACCTCTATGCTTGAGTGTGTTTTTCACTACAACATGCATTCTATATTTATAGAGCAGACTATGAGCCTTTACATCTAAGAGGAGTAATGCATAAGTATTTTGATATAAACGCATCCTTGACTATTGAACAAAAATGGTAAAGATTAAAAGTACATCCCTGTTTCCTCCATTTTATTTTTTTTCTTTCTTGTTATTTACTTATTAACATTACATGTAACATGGAAAACTGAAAACACACAAAACAGTTCATGTAGACTTTTTATTGTGAAAAATATTTTTACATATAAAAACACCAAATGTACCGGCTTGTACTGTAGACATTTTTACATAAAGGTGGTAAAAAAGGCATGGAAAAAGAAAAGGAATTTTTAAACACAAGCCATAGAACCATATTGATAAAAATATGAATATATACATAAAAACACCTATGAAAGTAATTTTCAGTCCTGACAAAATCTTATGTCCAGCCCTTACAGATGCCTGGCCGACAGAGCCTTTGTGAGCTGATGCTGCCTGTGTTGTACTGCGGAGTTTCCTGATGCAGAAGACCAGTATGAGGGGTTCAGCACTTCCTGGTATTTGGAAAAGGAGCATATGGTCTGGTATTTTCTGCAGCTCCTTCAGGTGTGGAGCAGGGTCCTGGAAAAAATTCTCAAAGACAAGGTCCAACAGTGCATCTGCATGATCTGAAATGCAAGACACAAAAATATATGTTTACAAGAAATGGCAACAAAACCAAAACACCTCACTGCTGTGTTGTACTCTTTTTTCATAGTCTTTTATTGACACAATGTCCTTAAGGATTATATATTCTAATTTCCATTTTGATAACATTTTTATTCCAGTTTCCTTTATCTTTTCCTTTCCATGCTATGCCTACTTGCCAATGTTTTTAAATGTATTGATTTTTAATAAAGGCTTTTTTAACTTACAGAAAGCTGGCTTTGCTCTCACTGGCTTTGCTGTACATCCTTCCTCCTTGGATTTTGAGAAGCTGACTGTAATCAGCAGTTCAACCTTCAGAAGATGCTGCCTGATGTCGACCAGCATAGACTCAAGAAAGAAAAAAGTTTAAAGAGGACATATCATGCTGATGCATGATTTAATACTTAAATATAATATAATAAATTTGAAAACAAGACCTTACACCCCCTTAATTTTCAAAAAATTAGATATTGTATTTTTTCTGATATCCTAGAACGAGATTTGATGCCTCTGAAAATAGGTCATTGCGAGACGTCCGCGAGATTTCAAACGTCATGACATCACAAGGTACCTTTCTTTTTATTGGAGTAATCTGATAAAACACTTCCTCCTCTGTGATGTCCGTTAGCCCCAAACCCTCACCGAGGAACACATCCAGCAGCGGGGTATAAAGCTCCCTCGTTCACTCCCTCTCATTACCAGCTCTGGCCTGTAGGGGGACTCAATACGCGGTCGCTGCTTTAAGCCTGCTGGAAAATACAGTAGAAGAAGAAGGACAGGCTGGCTCAGCCCCCGATAGAACTGACCAATCAGAGGACAAAGGGCTGTGACTAGGGATGTAACGATATTAAAATTTTGTATCACGGTTATTGTGACCAAAATTATCACGGTTATCATTATTATCACGGTATTTTTGCGGTGTGCTCAAATGTTTAAAATGTACTTTAACACAAAATTGAAATCATTAACCCCTTTAATATTATAAGTTTAATAGTTCTTTTTAGTCTTTTTTGTCAATTAATGTGTCAAGAAATGCCCTTTGAGTACATTTTTACCCTTCTTTCATGAGAAATAAATGTAAACAATTCTAGCAAGTATTTGGCATTATTAATAAACATTAAAACAGTGTCTCGTTCTAAAAATCATGACCTGGTTGCTCAGATTTTAACTTTAAACAGGATTCTCTTTATAAACAATTGAAAATTAACAACATTTAACCTATTTTACATGCACTCACAGATTTTAGTTTGCCTGCAGCATTAGTGTCCATGTTACAGCTCGTCATATTAGGCCATGTCATGGCCTTTTTTTTTACTGACGATAGTCCCTGTTAGCCCCCTTCATGACTCTTCTCTGGTCTCCTCCTCTCCCTGGCAGATCTCCTTGATATTTTTTCCAAAGTACGATCGATTAAATCCATAAAGCACAAACTTTGACGGAAAAAGACGATCAATTTCAAAATACGGCGAAAACACGGCAAAAGAACGGCAAGAATACACTCCAAAATGATCATAATGCTGTTATTTACAACATCTAGACATTATTTAGACAGAGAATACTGACAAACCTCCTGTAATTCACTCGGGTATGGCTCATTGAATCTTTTCTCTTGCTCTATCTCTCTTTCGCCCTCTCTCGCTCTCTTTCTCGCTCGACCTCCACGGCTCCGTCAGTTCATTTACTCGAGGAGTTACGGCAGTTTTAACCGAAGACATCTTTTCCTTCAGCAGCAGCTTCATGTTTAGACAGGGTGACTGTCTTCTAACAGTTTCCCTTGGCATCCTTGTAAAATCCAAAATTTAACCAGACTTAAGAGGCCATTTCCAGAGTAAAATCTGCGCTGTCTGTAACTTCCGCTGAGGCCAAACAATGCAAACGGCGCATGCGCGCTTCCCATGAGGCCGTTTCATCCAGGAAGAGCCTCATAGTTCAGGCATTTCTAGGCAAAGAGCAGCATCACCGTGCGTTTTTGACGCATTGTGGTTATCAAACACGGTAAAACGGTAATTTTTATAGGACGCGGTAATGATTACCGTGGGAAATTTTACCGCGGTTTACCGTTTTACCGGTAACCGTTACATCCCTAGCTGTGACATTGCGAGGTAACTTTAGGTCATCCTTGCGATGAAGCGTTTCAACAAGCGCTTGATAATGGCCTAAAATGAGGATTTTGAGAACGCTATTGTGGGGCAATGAAGGAACTAAATGACTTGTACTGAGGGCAGAAATGCTTTACAGGCATCCTAGTCTGGCATAGTGAAAAGGAGAAACAAGCATGATATGTCTTCTTTAACCTGTTAGTGTATGAAAACACAAATTATAGCTATGCATTTTTACCTTTTTGGTAGATAGAAAGTTTATTTCATGTTTTACTGAAATCTAAATGAATTACATGAGATGTTACATATAGTTTTTGTTCCTCAATAGATACATTAGGTGTTTCTGGCAACTGATAATTCAGCTGAGGACCTTTATTTTTATCATTTATCTTACTGTATTCATTTTTTTGTGATTTTTTTTATCATTTTGATTAGACACATGTATCAAAGGTATAGTCTCAAATAAGATACAACAGGCTTTACAGGGGTTAATGGGTTTTTACTTACAAATGTCACATTATGTGACATTATAAAATGTCTATGCCTATATTGTTAGTAAATAAAATGGGAGGATAACTAAATAACAGATCTTATTTGCCTCCCTCCGTTTTTCGTAAATCACTGACGTGTTAGTAATTGTAACTTATCCTCCCAGTCACACAGCTCGTATGACAACATTCTGTGGGCATTTCCGAGTGTTTAAACTCACAGAAATCAGATTAAATTAGTTTGGTGATAACGATAGAGGCCAGAAAACCCAGTGATCACATCTGCAGTGTTAGCGTTACATGTTATATACACTCCCTGTTGTTATCAATATTTACATGATCTGCCGCAAAACACAGAGAAACACAGCCTTCACTGATCGTTTCCCTCATCCACAGTTTAGACACGAAATTAGTTTTTATACCTTCTGAGATAATTTACCAGTTACACTGCCTCAGTGCCTTTACATTGCCTGTAAAGTCCTCATTTTTAGAAAACAGCAAAGCTCATTTATCGTAATGTTTCAGGCTAAAACAACATGCTAACCGCAGCTAAACTTAGCCTCCTGAAGCTAACACAGAGACAGAGGGGACATGAGACGGTGTATGAGGAATAATTGTAATCCCTTCAGCTGTTAAACTCCTCTTCACTACTGTGGGAATATTCATACATCTAAATCAGATTGAACTAGTTTGGTGATCATGATGCTGTGGCCAATAAAGCCAGTTATCACATCAACAGATACACTGAGACGTAACCATAGTAATATACTCTCCCTGTTGTTATCAATATTTACATGATCTGCTGCAAAACACAAAGAAACACAGCCTTCACTGATCGTTTCCCTCGTCCACAGTTTAGACACGAAATGAGTTTTTATAATTTATGAGATAATTTACTGATTACATTGCCTGTGAGCAGCAGAGCAGCAGGTCTAATCCTCAGAATTATGTACATCTAACATCAGCCAGCAAATTAATAGACAACAGAGACTAATACTATGGCCCAGAAAAGACACGACTGTAAATTCCTCGTGGTTAGAAAACAGCGAAGCTTGTTTATCATGACGTTACAGGCTAAAACAACAGGCTAACCACAGCTAAGCTTAGCCTCCTGAAGCTAACACTGAGACAGGCGGGACACTGAGGAAAAGCTCTTACATCTGCTCCTCTTCCCTCTGCTCTTAGCAGCTCGTAGCAAGTAGCAAAATAACAGCACACAGCATTTAAAATACTCACATTTCCAGGGTCCGAGGTTTGTTGGCGGATGGTTGGTAATGTGTTTGGATTCAGGAACAGTCTAGTTGCTAGCCCTCTTTTGTACTGTTTGAAAAGCAGTCGGCCATGAAGTGACTAGCACACACATGCGCATTTTTACAGAGTGTAGCTGGCACATTTCCTTCATAAATGAACTAAAGCCACTTATTCTTTTGTTCTTCCGAGATGGGAAGCTTGTGCATGGAACTATGTGGCTTTTTACAGCCAACAACACTGCAGTAGTAGCTCTTCAACTTGGGCATTCTGAACTCCGATAGCTGCTCTTCACGCAGAAATCTCTCCAGCAGCGGGGAGGGGGGTGGGGATGTCCAGAGCGTTCGAGAGAGAGAGTGGCGTCATCTCCGTAGACGCCAATGGACCAACTATTTGACAGCAATGGCGGCTCATGGGGACCCTCAATAGTTCCAAACAAAGCGACCGAGGCAATTGGATTCTTATGGGGAAGGTATGTTTCTTGTGATTTTCAAAGGTCACTCCCTTCACAGCCTACACCTGCAAAGGCCAAACCCAAGCCCAAACCTTACTGCCCATATTGTGACAGTAGCGACCACTACCTTAATTCTTGCGAGGACTTTAAGAAGCTGACTACCGACCAGGTCCTGACGTGGCTGAAGGATGGCCAACGGTGTTGGAAATGTGGACGCAATCACGCTGAAGACCGGTGCACTCTTAAGCGCCCTTGTAAAACCTGTAAGGAGATACACCTCACGGTTTTGCATGGATCAGTCCAGGAAACCAAGCGGAAGGTGTACACGATCAGTCTACTTCCCCCAAAGGTGTATCTGGATCGGCCCAACAGATCTCAAAGAGTTATGCTGAAGGTGGTTAAAGTTCTCCTTCATAATGGTGACCAGAGGATGGAGACTTATGCGGTACTCGATGATGGATCAGAGAGGAGCATTGTCCTTCCTCAAGTTGTTCAACAGCTCAACCTCATCTGCCATCCAGAGACTCTCCCCCTGCAGACCGTGCACCAAAGTGTTAAGCACCTCAATGGCTCATCAGTCTCCCTGGAGGTATCATCACCACTACGGCCATCTGAGAAGTACCTAATACCTCACGCCTTCACTGCAGAGGGATTGGCTCTCGCTGAACACACTTATCCAGTCAAGGTGCTGCAGCAGAAATACAAACACCTCAGAGAGCTTCCCTTACCCCCCGTGAACCATGCCCAACCTTTAATCCTTATTGGATCTGACATGCCTCACCTGATCACCCCAGTCCAACCAGTGCATGCAGGGCCATCAGGCGGACCTGTTGCCATCCGCACCCAGTTGGGCTGGTCGCTCCAAGGGCCTATTGAGGCCGTCCACTTCTCACCTGGTGTCCAGCAATGTTTGCGCATTGCCACCGCCTCAGCTTCTAGTGAGCTTCTCAGGCATGTGGAGCGCCTCTGGCAACTGGACACCTTGCCCTACAGTGAGAAGGCTGCCACTCGCTCGAAGGAAGACCAACAAGCTCTCACTCTACTCCAGACAGCCACCACGAGAGTGACAGTAGATGGCATCCAACGCTATGCCACTCCTCTCCTTCGGCGCACAACCGACATTGTTCTCCATGCTCCTGCAGAAGCAGTGCTTCCCAGGCTTCGCAGCACCGAACGGAAGCTCATGAAAAACACCAACCAAGCTAAGTCCTACTGTGCTGAGAGGAGGAGCTGGAGGAAGCAGGCTATGTATCAAAGGTCTCACCAGGAGAAGCAGAACAGTTTTTAGAGTCATGGTTCATACCACATCATATGGTCCACCACAACGGTAAGAACAGAGTAGTCTTTGACTGTTCTTTCCGATATCAAGGGCATGGACTGAACGAGCTCCTGTTGCCTGGACCACCATTAGGACCTTCTCTACTTGGCGTCTTGCTGAGGTTCCGTCAGCACTTGGTTGCTGTAAGCGGGGACATAAAGGCAATGTTCCATCAGATCCGCCTGCAGCCCACTGACACACCAGTTCTGAGGTTCATTTGGAGAGACATGCAGAGGGAGAAAGAGCCAACTATCTACGAATGGCAGGTGCTGCCGTTCGGCACTACATGCAGCCCCTGTTGCACTGTATATGCCCTCCAACGCCATGTTCAGGACAACTGTGGTGACCAGTCCAACTTAGCTGAGGTTGTGGAGCATTCCTTTTATGTGGACAATTGTCTACATAGCACCCCCACAACCGCTGAAGCTAAAGCTCTCATCGACGACCTACGAAAGCTACTCCTGAAAGGAGGATTTGATCTCAGGCAGTGGGCAAGTAATGTACCAGCAGTGGTCAAGCATCTTCCCCCAGAGGCCAAATCAGAATCCTGTGAGCTTTGGCTGTCTAAGGGCAGTAACAACCTGCAGGAGTCGACCTTAGGCCTCAAGTGGAACTGTCTCGCTGACTCTCTAGGCTTTAAGCTCCGTCCAGCGGACCACCTTGAGCCAACTCTGAGGAACATTTACAAAGCCCTGGCAAGTCAGTACGATCCACTGGGCTTTATCATACCCTTCACAACTAGAGCTAAAGTCCTCATTCAGGATATCTGGAAGCAAGACATTGGATGGGATGATCTGATTGAACCCCAGGCTTTAAGAGAGCAGTGGACAGCTTGGGTGAACGAGCTTCCTGATCTCACTCACCTTGAATTCCCACGGACCTATGCCCCCTCTTGTGCTGACAAGCCTGCTATATCCAGGGAGCTTCACATCTTCTTTGATGCATCAGAGAGAGGGTATGGTTCAGTGGCCTACCTACGCACAGTCAATGACCAAGGTCATGTCTTCACCTCCTTCGTGCTAGCCAGATCAAGAGTGGCACCGAAGAAACGCTTGAGCATGCCACGTCTGGAGCTAAGCGCAGCACTCATCGGTGCCCAGCTCGCCAAGCTTATTCAGACAGAGCTGACCATACCCATGCAGCAGACCTTCCTCTGGTCAGACTCAACTACCGTGCTCCAATGGTTGCGATCTGAGTCGTGTCGCTACAAGGTCTTTGTTGGCACGCGTAGCGGAGATTCAAACACTGACGGAGACAGCATGCTGGAGATATGTGGACTCAGCAAGAAATCCGGCAGACGACATAACCCGGGGTCTGAGGTTATCAGATCTGGCACATCCTCACAGATGGATTACCGGTCCGGATTTCATTCTGCACCCTCCTGACCAGTGGCCAACTATGCCTACAACAGCAGAAGCTGAGTCTGACTCTGTTGAACTGAGGAAATCCACCGTCATCTGTACTCTGACAGAGGCCCAAAACCCTTTACCTGATCCAACTCAGTTTCACTCCTGGAATGAACTGGTCCACACAACTGTCACATCCCTTCATGGGGCGGCTGCCTCCCACGACCATCATACTGCAGACGCTGCAGCCTACATCTCCGCTGAGAGGTTACTCCTGGCACAGGCTCAGCAGGACTCTTTCCCTGGTGAGTTAAAGGCCCTCCAGGCTGGCCGACCTATTCTAGCTGACAGTCATTTGGTCACACTCTCACCTGAATACGATCAAGCCACTGGACTACTGCGCGTTGGAGGTAGATTACGGCATGCAGAGGATCTAGAAATGGATGCAATCCATCCGATCATTCTGGACCCGTCGCATCAAATCACCAAACTGCTGATCCAGGACTTTGATCACAAGCTTCTCCATCCAGGACCTGAACGGGTGCTAGCTGAGATGCGACGCCAGTACTGGATCCTGCGTGGTAGGGAGGCGATACGGAGGCATCAGCACAGCTGCAGGGAATGCCAGCGCTGGCGTGCTAAGCCAGATATTCCTAAAATGGCCGATCTTCCACCCTCCAGGCTGCGCATCTACAAGCCACCATTCTACTCCACTGGAGTGGACTGTTTTGGTCCATTCACTGTGAAGATAGGACGCAGGACCGAAAAGCGATGGGGAATCGTGTACAAATGCTTAACTACGAGGTGCATTCATCTCGACCTGCTGGAGAGCCTCGACACAGATGCCTTCCTGTTGTCCTTGCGCCGATTCATTGCCCGGCGTGGAACCCCATTTGAACTCCTGTGTGATAATGGTACCAACTTTGTTGGGGGAGAACGGGAGTTACGGGAAGCCTTTCATGCCATGGCACCTGAGCTGCAGGATCAGCTGGCAAAACAGAAGATTTCTTTCCAGTTTAACCCTCCAAGTGCTCCACATTTTGGCGGAGCCTGGGAGCGGGAGGTTCGCTCAGTGAAAACAGCGCTCAGAGTCATCCTCCAAGAACAGTCAGGTTCTGTCCACCGTTCTCATCGAAGTTGAGGGGATTTTGAATGCGAAACCACTTGGATATGTCTCAGCTGACGCTGCCGATCCTGACCCAATTACACCACATGTTCTGCTTATGGGACGTCGTGATTCTTCGCTGCCACAAGCCCTGTATGACTCAAGCAGTGTTCTAGGGACACGAAGGTGGCGGCACAGTCAGGTGTTAGCCGACAACTTCTGGTCAACTTTCATCCGACGGTACCTGCCAAGTCTACAGGGAAGATCGAAATGGCAGACCGATGGAGACCAGCTTGCTGTGGACAAAGTAGTACTGATAGTTGATCCCCAACTTCCAAGAGGTCTCTGGCCAGTGGGTAAAGTGGTCAAGACCTACCCTGGAGCAGATGGAAACATCAGAACTGCAACGGTTAAGGTTAAGGACAAGACCTACGTCCGGCCTGTCGCCCGGCTCATACAGCTACCCAAGATCAGTGACTCTGAGGACGACACTAACTGATGGACTTTCTCTTGGAGTTCAAATGTCCTCAAGACAAACATTTGGGGGCGTCTGTGTGAGAAAGCCCTACGGTTAAAGGTTCAACAGCACCCTCTACTGGTGAGAGACATATAAACAGACGTAACATGTCAGGGCATGTTCAGCCACACCCACATGCAGCAGCAGATCAGACTGGATGAAGCTGTGTGGACTTTCAGTGTGTTCTCAATGTTGTGTGCGTTCTTGAGGAAATGTAAGTGCTTTCTCATCTTTAGTTATTGATATTTTGATGATATTCCTGTATGTGTTACACATGGAAAGCTTTGTTTGAGTTTTAGCCAGCCAAGTAGCCTGGGTTCACAGTTGTTGGATGTTTTCTGCCTCCTGCTAGCGCTACAGCTTAAATTTGAGTATTTGTGATGGCCTAATGATTATGTCATTTGTTCCTTTTCATATAGCAGCTAATTAGTAAGTTTTATTGATACAGCTGTTTTAATAACATACTAAGCATTTTTGTAAGATTCCTTTTTATTTCCATTTCTCTGTTTTCAGACCACACACACTCACACAGATATACAAAGACCATGTTATAATGTCCAATAACTTCATTAAAAGAAGAAATTGAGATCTCTCACTCCAAGTGCCTTGATTCTCTGATCGGAATCATAGTCCATGATCCACCGCCTCAACCAGCAATCCTTTTATTGAGGTTCGCCCTCAGACAGTCACTTTTCAGGTAGGAAGCTACAGTTGGCGTTTTTCTGATGACTACTTTACAAGCACACTTGAATCAACTTAACCATGTAGTTTAAAGCGTGTTTGCACGTCAATTTCAAGCAAAATATTACTTTTAACGTTACGTTAGCAAAGCTTCGTGGCTAATGATAACGCTGAACTATTACCCCCACTAACTTAGATAGTGGGATATTGCTGGAATTTTTGTAGCTTACTAAAAGTGTTATTAAAGTAAGGATGATAACCAGCTAATGTACTGTCATTCCAACAATGGGGGCTAATAATCTTATAAAACCATGATTGTTTTGTCTGAAACAAAGTGTAAGCTTCTTATTTTAATGAGTGTTCGTGGTTATTCAGCAATTTTCCCCACCAAGTATGACTTTAGACATACTTTTATTAATGAATGGTCATCATTGTGTGTAATAAACGAGGTTTTCCACCTGTTATATTGTGATACGTCGACGTAAAACTTGGGTAATATCAACGTTCGCCCTGCAGCTGTTTCTTATACTCAGTCTTCCATGCCTGTATTATAAGTAACTGTCCCCCAACTTAATCTTGTGTGCATTACAGTTATGCAAATAGATTAATATTTACTCATAACCCCACACTATGCCTCAGAAGAGGTAAGTGGATGATGAAAATAACTGATATTAATGATTGCTTTATATGTTTGTTTTGGCTAAATATGTACATTGTAAATGTAAGCAAGCCATTTTGATTATAATAGTTATAATTTGTTGCTATTCAAGTTTATTTAAATGCTAAGTATAAGGTTATATACCCTAAGTGATACCTTGTTAAGCTGTTATTTGGCTTAAGACGTAGTAGTAGCCTAACTTTACCTTAAATGTGTTGTCTTTTGCAGCTTCTCTGTGTTCACCTGGCAGCTAGAGGCTTCAGCCTGCCCTTCACATGGAAGCTATTGCCCAAGAAGACTTACACAGTATTTAAAATACAAAAAGTTAAGTATGAAGACAAGTTTAATAATGGTGTGGCCAGCCATTGTTCAAGAGACTGAGTACAAGAACGAACAACATGAAGAAAGAAGAATGGACTGGTATTAACACAATATTTATTTTTCAGGTCAGCAGAACTTGAGAGCTTAAACAGGATCATACAGTAGATAATTGAGTTATCTAGAAAACAGCAACAAGTTGTTAAATAAACAGGTCTTTAAGCAGGGAAGGTGTCCATGCTATTTTTTTACATTACAGAGAATGAGCATACATGTTTTTTTTCTCTACTATTAGACACACAGTAAGATACAAGGTTGTGAATCTTTACTGGTCTCACAATTGTATCAAAAATATCTTGTTAGCTATTCAGTTAGATTTGATATCATGATGCATCAAGATATGTTGCAGTCTATTTTGCAACAAGGACAATTTAAAATCCACCAAAACAAGCATATTTGATCCAGTTATAGACTACTAATGTGTTGAGTTGGATAGAAACACCATCATCAACCTCTGTCAGAGCTGATGGATTGCAGTTTTGCCAGCAGAATTTGTGATATCTTGTCTCTATAGAGCAGACAGTGAGACCTTAAAGGGCAGATATTTTATTATATGTGACATATTTCACTGATGAGGCCCTGCCCCTGGACAGTCCATAGTTATTGAAACAGACCCTACAGCTAGTAAAATAAAGTGATTTCATGGTTTCAATTGTGGGATATCATGAAGAGTTTGACTTCTCTACAGCCACCCACATCCACTCTGCCTGTCCGAGACCCTGGTGACAACATCCACTCCGCATTGTGACTTTACAGTATGTAACAATTGTGTGTATTCATAGTTCAATTAAGTTTTTTCCTCAATGCTTTTTCCAATCACCACTAAACTTTACCTATTTTGGTTGGTTGTTTCCTGTGCTAAGCTGCTGTGCTTTGCTGTCTTATGTCTGTCTGTTGTCAAAGCAGTTTGTAAACTTCTATTTTTAAAAGTGTTGTACAAATAAAGTACACTCTAAAAACTTTTACTATGCTCTACTCAAAATAATCAATGAAACATTTTTACACTTAAAAATTTTAAGTAAATCTGAAAGCTATGAAATTATTTAGATTTGTCTAATAAAATTAAGTAGATGTAATTGAAAAGTTGAAGCAGATCTGAACAACTACATTGAGTATCATTAAATAAAAAAATTAGTTAGTATGATTAAAATTTTGAGTCTAAGCAATAGTAACTCCTAATTCAAGCCACTCAAAAAATTGAGTTAATATAATTAAAATGTTAGGTTGATGGAACTAAAAATTAAATTAAATTGTTATTTATTTACATGAAAAATCTGACACATTTACATAATGTTATTATCAAATGCAATTCATACTGGGCTATCAAATATCAGAATATATATGTTACATTTACTTAATTTTTAAAAATGTATTCACTCTTAAAACTTAGGAGTACTTCAGGTCAACATATGAAACCAATTAACGCCCATTCCACAGTCATCAGCATTTTTATTATACATTTGTGTGATTTGACAAACATAAAATATCAAGTTAAAATCTGAACAGTTTATCTTTGCACATGACACAAAGCTTCCTCACTATAAAAAACAGCTAAATTGAACTCACATTAATATGGTGTCTCTCAAACCTGGGTGAAATGCACCAAGACCAATGGGCCCTTCAATTTAAGTCACGGCACGATAGCATAAAATGCCAGTTAACATAGTCTGGCATTGATGGAAATCTCAACTTGCATTACATAAATTCTTGGTATAATACCTAGTGCAACTTTCAACATGGTTTATTCTTGCCAGTAAGCATGTAACAATGCTCATGTGAGCATCAGGCTGAATGAATGCAGCATATGGCTTAAATGCACCAAGAATTACAGTTTGTGTTTGTCTAAATTTCACCAAGAACAACACTCTGCATCCTCATTAAATGTACCAAGTACAGTGACATTTCACATTACAGTTCCACAACAGCAAACAATACCAGTCCAACATGAAACCTCAACTTTTATGCAAACATTAAGACAACATTACATCAGCTGAAAATCAGACAGATAGACCTTGCCAATGAAAAGTTCTCTCAGTAAGAGAGCATCTTTCTGAACAGTAGACAGCAACTATTTACAGAGGTATTTCTTCAGACTTGAACCTTGTTGGATAGTTTTCTAGAATCCAACTCCAGCAGTACTTTCTGAAATACCTTAAAACTGTATTTGAGGCTCTTGGGGTATCACAGATCTAGCGCATAGGTCAATCCCAACAGATACGTAACAGCAAGCTCTGCTTAGATCCCCAAGACTCCTGGGGACAGTGCTACCTTCAATCACAATCCCGACATCGATGGCCCATCTTGGCTCTGCAGCGGATAAATCCTCATCATCTCTTCTACCAACTTCTCTTGAACACTGGTAGATCCATCAGCAGCATCCTGCAGACATTATAAAGATAACTGTTAGAGCTCACTTACAACCTGCATGGAACTTGACAAATCCCACCTATTAACATTAGCAGCACATACATGAAGTAGACAACCTAAATAATCCTACTGTGTTGGAGCCAAATTTGCTTTTTTATCTCTTTTTAAGCCAGAAAAAATAAATATTGCTTCCACATAATTCATTTCTCCCTCCAAACAAAATTTGACACAGAAAATAACATTTGATGTATTAAAAGCAGGACAGACAGTGAAATCAGTCAGTATTGATCTATGAAGGCTGACTGATTTCACTGCCTGTCCCCCTTTAAATCATTTAGCATTGAATGTAGGTGACGCATGCAGTGTCTAATGTCCACAGTTACTTCATACTATATGAATGGCATTGTCTTTTATGTGTATGGTAAGGAAAGAACAAACTGTACTGCAGCAACTCTACAATCAACCATGAATACATTGTTAAAAATGGCAAAAACCTACAGCCTTATATCTACCTCAAAGTCCTTGAGCAAGGCACTGGCAACTTCTCCGAGATGGTCGATGACACATCAGATCACAACCCGTCGCATCCCTTGAAGAGGGATTCCACTCTAGAACAGAACAGATTTTTTTTAACAATTAATACAACGCAAAACTACACATTCCAGCACAATTTTTTTTTTGAAAAACCTTTATGTAAAACTTTTTTAATAGAATTTTACATTATAAAAATGTAAATGCAGTTGTATGGAACCCCAATGATTCATAATCAAATAAATAAAAACATTTTGAAATAAAAGCCATTTTGAAAAATAAGAATATATAACATAGCCACTACTTTGTAAAATTAGGCAACATAATTATTGTGTTTCATTTTCCTTTAATATCAAATTGTTATAATTAAATATGTCATAATGATCATTAAACATTTTATACGTTTTTATGAAATAATGTCTTTTTATTTATTTTCAAAGTTTTTATAAAATTAAAAAAACTTTGGTCTGGACAATCCAGATGCGTATAATTGGATATTGTGGTGTGATGTTCAGAGGGTGTAAGAGATAGAGGGACAGAAACTAACTAAGAAAAAGCAAGACCTGTTGAGCAAGGCTGGATGATAGGAAGAGGAATGATGGACAGGAAAGAATCGCAGGATAAAGATAAATTGATTAGGCTATGGATATGTAATTGTAATAATAATAATTAACTTAAATGACAGAAATGTGAATTAGGCATTATGATTATTGCAGGTAAGGAATAATTTGAACAAGTGGAGGCTAAATTTAAATACCTGAAGTAGAACACTTGTTTGTGCCCGATGTCTCTCTCCTGCAGCACATTCAAAAACATGATCAACCATGTTACAATTCAAAGCAAAAAGCCTGGTTTAATACTGTTCTCATTCATGTCCATAGCTTTTGGAGAAATGTTTCATCATACAGATCTAATAAAATCGCACCCCATTTCATTTACACATTGCTGTCAATCATATCTACAAGTACAATATAAAATATATAATATGAAATTCTTTCTTAAGTGTTTCATTTCTTTAGTACAGGTTCCATGCAATTTGGGGAAAAGAAAAGTATTTTAGCACATGAAAAGCATGAAAATGTGTTACCTACACATGCTGGGAACCTTTTTTTCTTCCAAACTTAAACACTTTATCCTTCAGTACATTATAAAAGATGCCATTTACCTTCTCTGTTTTGATGTCTTTCTTCACCTTGTCTTCATAAGAAGTGTTGGTGCTGTAAAGCATAGATTAAAATTTTAATATACTTGACAGAAAAAAAAATGCTAGCTCTAGGTATCATCAAGGGTTCACTCAAAAATGTCACATAAAATCCTGAGAATATTACAGGTATTAGCCCATCCCACTGTTCAGATATGAAAAGAGGCTGTAAATCACTAGTCCTAAAATGTGTTTCTCCTCTATAACACACTTTTTACATGTTGGAGGCCATGCCTTTCCACATACAGGCTTTCATCTCCAGAGTAAAGTAAAGCCAGAGACAGCCTGAAAGGAACAGGTCTGACGCAACACAGGAGGGAACCTACAACGTCCGTGGTGCACAGCTCCACAGACGTGGATGGGTCGCAAACTATCGTTTTATCCACAAATGCATTCATAATCCAAGTACCGTTAAACTAGCAACCATAAACGCGGTGCAGTTTTTGTAAAGTCACAGAAACATGGAGCATATCCACCCAGCTTCCCCTGACCCCACCTTGCTTGTTCAGCATGCACCATCATGTCTGAACATGTAGCTAAAATTTGAATAAATTCATCATTTAACACAACTTTTTGGTGACTGTATGTTAGCTAAGCTGAATGGTGGCTAGAAATTAATAAAATGTGCTACTTACCGAGGTACAATGTCCTCAGAGGGGCTTTCACAGCGGTGTCTCCGAGCAGCTCGTTGCCCATTGTTCCTGGTGTTGAGAGAGTAGATATCCCACAAACCCTTTCTCCTCCCGCGCAAAGCTACTCAATTTTTTTAAGTTCTTGTTAAAAGAGAAAACTATTGAGTTAGAATCACTAATAATTAAAGTTCTTAAAACCAATCGATTTAATTACTTCAAACTCATAAATTCTGACTGATATTTACTGAAAATATTACAGATATCTTCAAATTATATTGTGTTGGTCAAATACTTATTTCATTTGTGAAATAAACTTAAACAATACATGTAAATGTGAGACAAAATTAACTGTTGGATTTCTGAGCATTTATTTTGATATGTGTAACTCAAATAATCACTTTTTTGATTTTTAGAGATTTTTTTTTGTATAATATACTTTATAATTACCGTGATATATACTAAGGCCCTGAATGACTTTTTAGAGTGTATATTATTATTATTAAACTCTCAAATCTTGATTTGTGTTGATAATTAATTGACTAGACTTCTTTTGATCTTGCAAGTTCCAAAGAAGACAGTCAGCCTTTACTTCTCTCTTAGAAGACTGGATGCAACAAAAGGCTTCACATCAGCACTGAAGATAGTCTTGCAAAATTTAAATTTAGTTTAACATTTAACTTTGCAATTAATTTGTAAGTTGTTATTAATAATTCCTGATTTTCATTTTTCTTGTTTTTCTTTTTAAAATCAAAGTGTCATGTAAAACACCCACTGTCACCTACTGGGTGCCTACCCAGTTGTTGAACACTTGTCTGCTTCTTGTTACATCCTTGGTGAATACTCTTTCACATTTGGCCTGTATGGTTAATCTGGAAACAACAGGATTGAATATAATGACAAAATTCATGTACACCATTTTTTTTGCTTGGTTTCAATTGAAAATTCCGGATAATTAGTCAAGTATAAATTCTTATGATGCTGTGGGTTGATTTTCCCCCTGTGCGCTATTTTTTATATATATATATATATATATATATATATATATATGTATATATATATATATATATATATATATATATATATATATATATATATATATATATATATATATATATATATATATATATATATATGTATATATATATATATATATATTTATATATATATATATATATATATATATATATATATATATATATATATGTGTGTGTGTGTGTATGTATATATATATATATATATGTATATATGTATATATATATATATATATATATATATATATATATATATATATATGTATATATATATATATATATATATATATATATATATATATATATATATATATATATATATATATATATATATATCTGGGCAGAATGATCTCTGAAAGGCATTGTTCTTGAAAGATCTGAAGCGTTTTCCTGCTCAGAATGATCTCACAAGCTTCTTTCTTCGTCTGAAATGTTAAAACAAGTCAGTAATTTTCATAATCACCATCACTGATGTTAAAAACGACGAAATGTACTGACGTTACAGTGCCAATTTACCCTCACCCAAGAACGACAATAAAGCCAGCTACTGTACGTTTAAGAGGAAGTATTGGCAATTTTTAAAATACTGTCGCAATAATAATGTTCCTACACGTAGGTATAGAATATGTACCACGTTGAAATATACTTATATGTACTTGTGAATGTAAAAAACTGAAAATATTGGCAAGTAACTCCCAGAAACCGCAGCTTTACAGTTCATTTAAATGGCCCGCCAAGCCTTGTTTGGAACTATTCGGCTGCTACATGAACCACGTGACCCTCTCGCGTTCTGAACCCTCAATGACGCCACTCTCTCTCTCGAACGCTCTGGGGATGTCTGCTCAGGTGGACCAATCAGGTCAGACTTGCTCCTGATTGGTCCAAAAGATCAACTGTGACGTCGGCAACTGCCAAATTTGAAACAGCTCGTTGAAGGTCAGGATTTTACATTCACAAGCAGTACTAAATACAGGCTTTGTCATTAAATATCACATTTTGTGGGCTGGGGGGAGGGGGGAGCCAAAGACCCCAAAATTTCACTAAATGACTTTATAAAGTGGTTTTTGCATAATATGGGCCCTTTAAATATATGATATATCAAAAGAAAGCTTAGACCAAGGTTTTCTTCAATAGGATAACTTAATTATTATTTTAGCCATTTAGTTTTGCACAAATAGTAAAATATTTTTTATAATTGATTTAAAAAACTGACATTTCTTTTTTGCCTATTTTGTAAACATTACTTCATATTTTAATTATTCTCTCACCAGAAGTACTGACCAAGTAATCGTGGTGATAATTAGATAGTGCTTGAATGAACAGTGTTATATAATTTACAGTGCTTTACATACATTTTTATCCTCTGGAAATTTTCCTCATCATTAACTCAGGTGTGAAAAGTATTGGCCTCTTTCTTTTTCAGACAGACATGCTCATCACAGATAACTAAGTAAACTAAGGATAAACCTACATTAACATTCTGTTCACATGATATCATGCCTAAAATAAAGAATGGGTGATATTAAACTTCAGTTGAAATACATGCAACATGTAACATTCTTGATTGAGTTTCACCATGTACCTACAGATCCCTCATGACATGACTGCATCCATCCAACATCCAAACATGGCATCCTCTGTAATGCACACTAGTTGTGAGTCACTTGAATCATGTTTCAGCTTTGCTGAGATGAGGATGCTATGTTTGAATGTTGGAGTGTTCTTAAGGTTTATCACCCTCCTTCCTCAGTCATGTCATTAGGGATCTGTAGATACCATACCAAAAATACCCCAAATGTGGGCCACTGATTGCAAGCGTTTTTTAAGTTGCACACAAAGTATTTTTCTCAGTTTCTCAAAAGATCAGGATTAAAAAATGAATACATTCCCATCAAATTTGTGGGAGCCAAATTTTAGTTGTCATATTAACCTTATTTTCATGTTATAGTCAAAAAATTATGTCATACTCAGCTTTACCAGAACTTTAGAAATCGTCCTTTAACTCATTTAGCTACTGATTAATACATAACTTTTAATAGGGGTATGTGCTTCTTTATGCTGAGCACTGTATATGGGGTGTCCTGTATCGCTTCACACAAACTTCAATAAGTGCAACATGAGTTTCATCACTGAACTTTTTGTGTTAACATTCAGAATCATTTTTGGAATGACCATAGGCTTAAAAAAAAGTGGGTTTGGTCTAGTTGTGGGGAGTGGGGATGCTCGTGGGCCATGTCTGGCCCATGCCCTATTCTGGATAATGTAAAAAAAAAAAAAAATAGTTTATATGGTGAAATCCTGAAGATGACATTGAATTATTCATATGAAATCGAACACGTGACTTTTATTTATTGTTTAGAGTTAGTTGTGGATAATTGCACTATTCTGGATCTGATGATCTGAGCTGCTTGGCAGAGATCTACTCTCTATGAGTGCTTTTCAATATTTTTCTGTAATATTTTACATAAAATTTTATTTTGCCAAATATAATTTATCAATATTGCCTTCCCTTATTCTTTGACATGGGATTAAGTTGAAGTGCTGGGATATGAACATACGTGCTCAGATGCAGGTGATCACACATTTTGCTGCTTTTATTGTAGGATTTATGCTCAATAGTTTTATGTGGTGGCTCTTAAAAGAACCGTTCCTGCCATGAGACTGCTCCCTCCACTTAGAAGTACGAGGTGAAGGTCTTCCGGATTGTGATGGCCTCCCAGGACGGATTGTTGGCACCAAGACGTCCCAGTCCTGCCAGAGGCTCATCGCCACATGTGATGGCACCCAACCTCATAACAGGTGCAGACTGTGACCTCCGCAGGAAGTTGTGAAGAACACAGGTGGCCTTCACACACCTCTCTGCCAGCTCCGGAGTGACCTCAAGGTCACATAGGTACATCCTCCGCAGGCGATAGTTAAAAATGCACTTCTCTCTTGGGAGGATGCGCCCGGGAAATGGCCTCATGAGGTTTCTCAGGAGCGGGAAAGCGTCATCTGCAACAAACACACTCCCAAATGGAGGACACTGTATCAGACACAATGCCTGACATAGTGGAAACTTCAACCCAAAAGCTGTTGGTGATGGTGCGGTAGGAGTCCCCAGTAGCCAGAAACCTGAAGCACAGATAAACACAGACATATTAATGTAATTTTTGTTGTTTATCAAATCAGTTTTTATTTGAAGGCCATATAAAATACAGTACACAACACAAGTTACTGGCTCCTTTCACAATTGTCAATACAATTTGCATTTTCGCAGTACACACTTTGTTATTCCTGCCTTGGCAAATCATTATTGAATAAGTTAAGAATAATATAACCAATTAAATTACACTTAAACAAATGAATTACTATTTTGTATACATTTTTAAAAACATACTGAAAATGTGAATGCCATTAATCCCTCCGTGCAGCAACATTTTAATTAAATGTGTAGATATTTGTGGTCCAAAACAATGGGGAAAAAAAGGCTTTTTGCATTTTTTGACAATAGTTGGTTTTGAATATTGTACACAATTTGTTCCAGGTGACAGATTTTTCTGCAAGTATACACTGTTTTTCATCTAAAGTCTTTAAAATGATACAGATTGAAGCTCAGCAAACAATTCTAACTTTTACATTCTAAGTGTTTTATGTGTAAAAGGAAAGTTTAATTGAAAGAAAAAAATCTATTTTTATTCTTTCTTTTCTACTTATCTTCGCAATTCTGAAATGAGCCTACTATGCAAAATCTATGGACGACATTATAAGTGCCATATCATAGCGCTAGCTATGAGCAAGAGGCCACTTAATTATGTAATAAACACAAATAAAATATTAATTTATAACTCTGCAACTCACCTCAGACAGATAGACAGGCGCTCCACAGCTGGAACGGAGCGCTTGTAGTTGGTGTCTTGGCAGGAGATCCTGCCACCAACCTGGGCTACCAGGTCCTCAAACTGGGCGGAGGTCAGCCTGAAATAGCACTGGAAGTGGTGATCGTTCAGGCGAAGCTCCTGGAGGAAGCGTGAAACTCCCTCCAATCTGCTCCGGATGATGTTGTGAACCCAGACACAAGGGCGAGGAGTTTTCTGTCATTTCTGGGACTTGTACATAAAAGATAGAATGCAACAATGGGTGCAGGAAAGATCCGATCCTTGCCATTTTCGGAAAGGTCTGCGGTCGAGCGGACGTAACATCACTGAGCAACATGTCTATGATAAAATGAGCCATTTCGGACTCGCAACAGGACTTCAGCGGGCAATATGATTTTGATTGCGGAGTCGCTTTTGGTGTGAATGCACCTTAAAGGGACACAGCCAGATGCTGATGTTGCCGTGTCAAACCTACAAGCCTCCAGTCAGGTCCCTAACTCCCCCAAAAGAGTATTGAATAAGTTAGATGATCATTTCTGCTATTGGTGTGGAGACAGCGGACATTATGCTACAAAGTGTCGCGATCCAGAGAATCAGGCCAGGGTAATAAGGCAGCTAACTCAGGCTTTGAAAGTGGCTAAGGGCAAGCAGCAGTTTGGTGGGCCTACAGGGGGTGAGGTTAATTGTGATGTTAAGAAAAGTGCAGTTTTCACACCTGAGCCTGCTGGAATTCCTGAGGGTTTGATTGGTCCACCCAGCATTGTACCACTTAAAGTGAATGGGCACTCTTGTGATGCTCTGTTTGATAGTGGTTCTTAGGTGACCATCTTTTTTGAGTCTTGGTATCAAACTTACCTGTCTCACGTTCCAATTTGTCCAGTTGCTGGTTTGGTTCTGTGGGCCTTAAGTGAAGCCAACCTCAGCTATCCCTACTGTGGCTATGTGGTGGTTGATTTTGAGTATCCGGCGAAAGTAGCAGGTGTTAAAAAGATTGTGATGGTCCTTGCCCTGATTTGCACCAGCCCCTGTATTGCAAACCATACTCCTGTCTTTGTGGCGAGTAACACCAGTCATGTATGACGACTGGTGCAACAATGTAGAGAGAAGGGCATTGACATCACATAGGCTCCAGGAATACAGACAGACAGACCCTAGCATCTGCAAGCACAGCTACCAAAATTTAAGAAGAGGGTGACATTGGTCGTGTGACATGGCCAGGCCCTGGACCACTGACTTTACCTCCTTGTGGTGACTGCAGTGCAGTTTGCAAAGTTAAATACAATCATTCAGTTGACAAGGAATTCCTGATGGATGACTCTTCTCCTGCAGCTCCACTCCTAGCTGGTATACTACTTCAGCCTATGGTGATGCCCAGTTGGGAAGTGAATGTCAATCATTTTAGAATACTGGTCCGGAATGAGTCCCTGTCAGAGACTCTAATACCAGAGGGGAAGGTGATAGGGTATATGTACTTGGCTGATGCTGTTACTCCTCTCACTCCATCTCAGAGTCCCTATTCATCTCTAATTGTGATTGTGTAGAAAAAAATTGAATCATTAGGATGTGCATTGACTACATGTTGCTCAATAGCCGCACCATCCCGGATCAGTATACCACACCTTGTATAGATGATGTGCTTGACTCACTGACTGGCAGCCGGTGGTTCTCTGTACTCGACCTGCAGAGTGGCTATTATCAAATTGCCATGGCTGAAGACAATAAAGAAAAGACAGCATTCACCTGCCCACTAGGGTTTTATCAGTTTGAGAGGATGCCACAAGGAATAACTGGGGCTCCAGCTACTATCCAAAGGTTGATGGAGAAAGCTGTAGGTGTCAAAAACCTGCTTGAGGTCCTCATGTACCTCTATGACCTGATTGTGTTTGGTCAAACGCTGGAAGAGCATGAAGAGAGGCTCCTCAAAGTACTCGATCATTTAGCTGAGGTTGGACTTAAGATCTCATTTGACAAATGTCAATTTTGCCTTCCCAAGGTAAAGCATTTGGGACATATTGTGTCAGCTGATGGGATCTCTCCAGACCCAGCTAAAATTGAGGCAGTGGCAGCCTGGCCCATGCCCACCCATTTGAAGCCTCTCCAATCGTTCTTGGGGTTCTGGGGTTACTACAGACACTTTATAGGCAATTATCCAGCCATTATTAGGCCATTGAGTGAGCTCACAAAAGGTTATGCCCCAACACAGCAAGGGAAGAAGCATGAGAAAAAACTTCCCGTAATGAGTCAGAGCCCTTTAGGGAGAGATGGGACCAGTCTTATACTGATGTGTTTCATCAGATTATTGATTGTCTTACCCATGCACCTGTTCTGGCTTTTGCATATTCTCTCAAGCCTTATGTCTTGCATGTTGACACCAGCCTAAATGGACTGGGTGCTGTCATGTATTAGGAAGACAAAGAGGGTCTGAGGCCTGTTGGGTTTGCTCGTAGAAAGCTGAAAAAAATGATGCTATCCACCAGCTGGAGTTTCTATCTCTTAAGTGGGCTGTATTGGATACATCCATGAATATTTGTATGGTGCTCAATTCACGGTGTGTACCAACCAAGCTGAGTGCTGTAGGGCACAGATGGCTGTCTGCATTGTCCACCTATGACTTTGATATCCAGTATAGACCTGGCAAACACAATATCGATGCCGACCTGCTATCGAGAAACATGCCAGATGACTGTCAAGAGGGATGGGAAACCATACCACAGACTGGTGTGAGATCCATCTGCAAACAAGTTTGCCTTCCTGGGTTGTTGATCAATCCCCCTAGGTATGTGGATCAGTTGGGAGCTTCTCCTGAGTGTGTGCCAGATATCTATGCCTTCCCTATCCACTTGAGGACAAGAGAAATGACACAGATGTCAAGGCAAGACCTGATCAAGGCTCAAGGAGATGAGGTAGCCATCAGATCTGCTATACAAGCAGTAAAGCACGGCAAGTGGCCTGAAGAGAAGGAGTTCAGCCAACTCAGCTAAAAACGGAATTAGGCAAGTTGATGGTGAAAGATGGGTTACTCCATCATTAAGTAAGCGACCCTTGGGAGAAGAGGCCACACAACTCGGCCTATCAAAGGAATAGAGAGAAGCAGTGTTGAGGGCAACTCATGATAAATTTGGACACCTTGGTATAGAAAGAACAGCAGACCTGTTAAGGAGCAGATTCTGGCCTAAACTTGCATGTGATGTTGAAAATTACATTAAATTATTACAGACATGACACATATTTGGCCATTTCATTAGCCACATTCTATTCCCATTATCATTATAGCTGTTGATGTAGATATTAGCATGATCTCTCTATCCATGGTTGATACATCTATAGTAACTATTTTTATCACCACATAGGTCACATAGGTGAGATCCCTCTTGAAAATGGGGTGTCACATTCTGTGCTCGTTCTGTGCTCCTCCATCACTGCGTGGTTCGGAGCTGCCACCAGGCAGGACCGATCCAGACTGCAGCGCACTGTGAGGACTGCTTAGCACATCATTGGTGTCCCCCTGCCCTCCATCCAGGACCTTTACAGCTCCAGAACTCAGAGGAGAGCAGAAAACATTGTGAAGGACTCCACTCACCCTGCTCACAGACTCTTTGAACTGCTCCCATCCGACAAGCGCCTCAGAGCTCTGCGGATCAGGACAAGCCGGCACAGGAGTAGTTTCTATCCGTCTGCAGTCACCATATTAAATAATAATAACTATTTAACAATACTGGCACCTTTTTAAACAGTTAATAGCTGCACTATGGACTGCACAGTTGCACTTTCCTCCCTTCAATTGTAAATATCCCAATTGGCTTGTAAATATTCCTGATGCACATTTTATTCAAGCCTCTCGTTTTACACTTACATTTATTTTATTTTATTGTATCTTGTTATGTCTACCAACTTACCTACTGCCGAAATACAGACAATGTATTAATTGTCCCACCAGGGACAATAACACTCTGGACCACTGCTACACAGTTTTAAAGGATGTTTATCGCTCTGTACCCCGGGCAGCTTTAGGGCACTCTGACCACTGTCTGGTCCATCTGATCCCAGCTTATAGGCAAAAACTAAAATCTGCCAAGCCAGTGGTCAAGACAGTGAAGAAGTGGTGCAAAGCAGGAACTTCAATACTGTTTTGACTCCACTGACTGGAGTGTTTTTGAAGCTGCAGCCACCAACATAGATGAACTGGCAGACACTGTGACATCGTACATCAGCTTTTGTGAGGATGTATGTGTGACTACAAAGACCTTCAGGACATACAACAACAATAAACCCTGGTTCACACCTAAACTCAGCCACCTTCGTCGAGTCAAGGAGGATGCCTACAGGAGTGGGGACAGGGCCCTGTACCGGCAGGCCAGGAACACACTGACCAAGGAGATCAGAGTGGCCAAGAGGAGCTACTCTGAAAAGCTGAAAAACAGGTTTTCAGCCAACGACCCAGCATCAGTGTGGAAAGGCCTGCAGGAGATCAAAAACTACAAGAGACGCCCAGCCCCCGCTGCTGCAGACAACAAAGCCCTGGCTGACAACCTCAATACCTTCTACTGCAGATTCGAAAGGGGCCACTTCACACCTGCCCCTCTCCTCTCTGCAGCTCCTCTCTCTGCCCCCCCTGCCACCACCCACTGACACTGAGCCCCTCATATCAACACCATCACCACTCCCGGGCTCAAGCACATCCAACCCCCAGACCCTCCAGGTGAGTGAGGAGGAAGTGAACCGGCTGCTGCAGGGACAAAAAACCAGAAAAGCTCCAGGCCCTGATGGAGTTTCCCCCTCCTGTCTGCGAGCCTGTGCAGACCAGCTGGCTCCTGTCTTCACCCAGCTCTTCAACAGGTCCCTGGAGCTGGATGTGGTTCCCTCCTGCTTCAAGCGCTCCACCATCATCCCCGTCCCCAAGAAACTCACCATCTCAGGACTTAATGACTACAGGCCTGTCGCGCTGACATCTGTGGTCATGAAGACCTTTGAGCGGCTGGTGTTGGCCCACCTGAAGACCCTCACAAAGGACCTGCTTGACCCCCTGCAGTTTGCCTACCGGGCAAACAGATCAGTGGACGATGCTGTCAACTTGGGGCTGCATTACATCCTGCAGCACCTGGATTGTCCTGGGACCTATGCACGTGTCCTCTTTGTGGACTTTAGCTCGGCCTTCAACACTGTGGTCCCCCCCTCCCTCTGCTCCAAACTGGCCCAGCTCACTGTGCCTCCTGCGCTCTGTCAGTGGATCTACAGCTTCCTGACTGACAGAAGCCAGCAGGTGAGGCTGGGGCAGGCCACTTCGAACATTCGGACCACCAGCACAGGGACCCCCCAAGGATGTGTCCTTTCTCCACTACTCTTCTCCCTCTATACCAATGACTGCACCTCCACAGACGCCTCTGTGAAGCTGCTGAAGTTTGCAGACGACACCACCGTCATCGGTCTCATCCAGGACGGTGATGAGACTGATTACAGATAGCAGATGGATCAGCTGGTGCTCTGGTGCAGTCAGAACAACCTGGAGCTGAACACGCTCAAGACGGTGGAGATGATAGTGGACTTTAGGAGACATCCCCCCGCCCTGTCCCACCTCACAGTCCTCAGCAGCCCGGTGTATACTGTGGAGAGCTTCAGATTCCTGGGCACGATCATCACACAGGATCTGAAGTAGGCGCAGAACATCAGCTCCATCCTCAAGAAGGCCCAGCAGAGGATGTACTTCCTGCGCCTCCTGAGGAGACATGGACTGCCCCCTGAGTTGCTGCTGCAGTTCTACACGGCAGTCATCGAGTCCGTTCTGTGCACCTCCATCACTGTGTGGTTTGGAGCTGCCACCAGGCAGGACCGACTCAGACTGCAGCGCACTGTGAGGACTGCTGAGCGCATCATTGGTGTCCCCCTGCCCTCCATCCAGGACCTTTACTGCTCTAGGACTCAGAGGAGAGCAGGAAACATTGTGAGGGACTCCACTCACCTTGCTCACGGACTCTTTGAACTGCTCCCATCCGGCAAGCGCCTCAGAGCTCTGAGGACCAGGACAAGCCGGCACAGGAGTAGTTTCTATCCGTCTGCAGTTTCCATATTAAATAACAAAAACTGTTATTAATACCGGCACCTTCTTAAACAGTTAACAGCTGCGCTATGGTCCGCACAGTTGCACTTTTCTACCTCAAATGTAAATATCCCAGTATGCTGTAAATATTCCTGATGCACATCCCAGCCCTTGTTTACATCTGCATCTATTTTATTTATCTTATTTTTATTGTGTCATGTTTGTGTCATGTTTGTGTCTACCTCCTTGTACTATAGAAAACAACTGCACACTCTAAGAAATGAAACAAGGGATGTTTTGAATGAAATTAATACTATTCATTTCAATGTATTTACAATAATTAATTTTAGGAGTATACTTAATAATGTTTCATTCAATTTAATCAATACAAAACATCTTTAATACTATATGACAGTTACATTTAGAACGCATTGAAAGCTTTTAATTAAATCCAAAGCCTATGTCCCACGCTTTCCCGGAGCATGCGCAGAAGTCGTTCCAAACCTCGCGCATGCGCAGTTTAGTTCCTCCACAATCCACTCCGCCATGCGGTCTGCACTCGTGGTCAAGAACAATTGACCTTATGGACAAGCATTCGCCTAAGCTTTGGTAAGTTCTTCTGATTTTCAATGTTATATCGTTTAACTTGTACTTTTTGGTACTCTCTCCGTGTATTTTCGGTGTAAAATGCGTGTGTTGTTAATACAAGTAATTGCTAGTATAAAGTCATTATACTTTTAAGTGACCGATGTTTTGGGAAATTGAAGGGCAACCTCTTCAGATGGAAAACATTTATTTGGATTTTAGACGATAGTTCAGTTGTATATTCTCGGTTTGTAACGCTAACGCACCACGGCAGTCCTTTGAACTTTAAACGATAGTTGTTTATTCAGCCATGTATTCGCGGTTGTTATGCTAATGCACAACGGCAGTGTTTTACATGCACGAGCGCTGGGAAATTGGGATCAGAGCGCGCTGCCGAGAGGTGCTCAGAGGAGGAAGGAGGGAGGAAACAGGTTGGACTCCGCTTCAGCGTGGTCTTCCATTTGATTTTCTCGCTGTCAGAAAGTAGCCTGTGTTTAGAGAGAGCAAACGTGAAGCTTAATAGCGTGCCAGCTGCGGGTTGTCGACCTTTTTGGTCGTCAACTACCTCCGTCAATCTCTCCAGACGAGGGCTCAGCGTCACTGTACAGCAATATGGTATTTAAGTTTGGCTTAGTTTTCATCTCTGGGTTTTATGGTGAAGAACAGTGTGTTGTTGTTAGTTTAGAATTGTGCAGCTCAGTTCAATTGTAAGTGAATATTCAAAATAATATTGATGATAGTCAAAGAATGCACAGGGAACCGAAAAAAGGACAAGATCTTCTGAAATATTTATGATTTTGGAAGATTTTACTAAGCATTGTATGAATTGAAGTTAGCATATTACTGCTTATGCATAAGATGCCATTTATATATTGCCAATGACATCTATATAGTAAATATATTTATATTGATAAGGAGGACAACACTGTTTTGTTAGTAAATAATTTCTCCCATCAGTTTAATCTAAGATTTTTTTTTCTCTTTTGTCCATGTGTCTCTCACAGATTGGAAACTGGACTTGCATTATCCTCCCCGTCTCTGATTGCAATCTATGGTTTGTAAAACTGTGCTCTCCATGTTCTGCTCTGTTTTTAAATGGTATCAAATACTGTAATACATAGGACTTCCACGCATACAAGTATTAAACATAATAAAACTTGCACACTGCCGCTTGGCCCCTCCTAAGGCTGAAATTTAACCCCAAAACATTGTACATGGTTCACTGCCATTAAAGCTATTATTATTGCTGGAACATTTTGGATATAGTTGAGACATTTTCAATGTTTAATTTTTTCCTCTCTTTCTGGTTCCCAGCTGTGGAGGTTGAAGCTGCAGAGTAAAGACTTGGGCTTTGAAAGTGCATCTCAAAGGTACCAAATAGTTGTGATTTTTTGTGGTATTTTCTTGATTTCACTTACTAATCTTTATCTCACTTGCTCTCTCAGATTATGAATGTGGAGTTGCAAGTTATGCTCTGAAAGTGTATCTAAAAGACACCAAATTCTAAAACACTTGAGACTAAAACACGGTAATTTTGGTCTGAGACACACATATCCTTGCATTTACAGTCATTGCCCTTGTTCCTTTAAAACGTGGGGTGGTCTTACAACGCATTTAAGCCGTGTCCATTACGCTATTCATTCCTCTAGCTCTGCAGAGCATGTTATTTTAACTTGTCCTTTGTGTCCTGAGAGCCAAATATCAACAAGTAGAGACTACTTCCTCCATATCAATAAGCATCTCAAAAGATTGGAAACAGTTGATTGTGTTTATCAAAGTTGTTCTTTTAAAACTAATGTATACGGTACTTTCCAGGCACATAAAAGTAGAAAACATTCTCGTTGCACATTAAGGGATTTCAAAGATACAATAGTCAAAAGAAGTGAATTCAGAAGTGAATTTACAAGTGACCACAATCTTTCAGAGGAGTCTGCAGACGAAGGGCCTTCTGACTTGCATAGTGAAGCTGATGCCAATGGTCAAAATTTGGAAGAAACAGTGGTCAAAAACCTTGCATTGGTTTTATTAAAATTGGAGGTCTTTTCACATGTACCAACGTCAGCAATTGATCAATTACTTCAAGGACTACATTTTTTATTCACTTCTTCTGCTTTACCCTTGTCAAATAGTTTAACTTTGAGTGTTCTTAAAGAAAATAATATTGAAGTCAGTGAGTCTGTAGTTAATGAGTTGTGCACTGCGCTGTACAGTGAAAATCCTTTATTGAAAAGCATTGCAAAAGGAGGATCTTTAGGAACAACATTCAAACGAAAAAAGTTTTACAAAGACAAGTTCAGTGTTGTGGAGCCAGTGGAATACGTTCTTGAGACAAAATCAAACAAAACATTTCATTATATTCCACTTCTGAAGGTATTGGAGCTGTTACTTAAACGTAAAGACATTGTTGGCAAGTTGGTTGAGAACTATAAAAGCACTTCTTCAAATTCAAAATTGTTCTCGTGTTTTCAGGACGGTGAAAATTACAAAAACAATATTTTTTTCTCAAGTGGTGAGCTTAGAATATCCTTATGTTTATATATTGATGACTTTGAGGTGTGCAACCCGTTAGGAACTTCTCGTAAAAAACATAAACTTTGTGCTGTTTATTGGATTCTGGGTAACTTGCCACCTGGCTGCAGCTCAGCCCTGTCCTCCATCTACTTGGCATTGCTGTGTAAAAGTGAATATATAAAGTCTTTTGGCTACAAAAAAGTATTTGAACCTCTATTGTGCGATTTAGTCTGCCTTGAGAGGCAAGGCCTGTTTGTTCCCCTCCTTGGTTCATTTATCAACGGTACAGTTCAGTGTGTGGTCGCTGACAATCTTGGGGCACACGGGCTTGGAGGATTCGTAGAGAGTTTTTCAGCTAATTATTTTTGTCGTTTCTGTACAGCCCAACTTTGTGATATCAATACACATGAAGTAAAAACAGGAGCATTTGACAGAAGATCAAAGGAAAGTCATCAGCTTCATATCAAGACTGCTCAAGAACAAGGTGGGAACTGTTTAGGTGTAAGAAGATCTTGTGTTTTAACAGATAATCTCTCGCATTTTAATGTAGTTTCTGGCTACCCTCCAGACATTGTGCATGACTTCTTTGAAGGAATAGTTCCTGTAGAGTTAGCACAGTGCATTGACATACTCATATCTAAAAGGTATTTCATTCTTGAACAACTAAACGATCGCATTCGTACTTTTCCTTATAAGGAAGGAGATAAAACAAACCGCCCAACTGTGTTAACAAAATCTGTAAATAAGAAAAAAAGGCGCTCACTTGGGGGGAATGCCCATGAAAATTGGTGTCTTATACGCTTGCTTCCATTTATCATTGGACCAAATGTGCCCGCTGATGAACCAGCTTGGCACGTTATTTTAGACTTGAAAGATCTAGTCGAGCTTGTAGTTGCTCCTGTTCATAGTCTTGAATCTCTTGCATATTTGGAGTGCAAGGTCTCAGACCATCGAAAGCGTTACCAACAATTCTTTCCTGATCAAAAACTGATGCCTAAACATCACTTCATTGAGCACTATGCTGAAATGATCAAATGTTTTGGTCCTCTAGTCTCATTATGGACTATGAGATTCGAGGCCAAACAGTTTTTTTAAGCAGGCTCTAAGGAACATCCGAAACTTCAAAAACGTAACTGGCTCTTTAGCCCATAAACATCAGTTAATGATTGCATATGCAATACTTTGTCCTGATGATGAAAACTCCATTGATGTTACTCATGTGACCGAAGTGCCACTGGATCTCCTTAAAGAGAATGTTACGAGAACTATCTCAAACAAATATCCAGACGTGACCACAGTTAACCTAGCCACAAGTGGTTATGTGAACAACATTTGTTACAAAAAAGGGATGATTGTGGTGCACGGATCTTGTTGTGGTCTACCGGATTTTTCTGAAATCCAACATTTGTGCATTGTTAAAAAAGAGACTCTCCTCATCCTAAAAAGACTAAATTCATGGTACAGAGAGCACTACAGAGCTTTTCAACTCCACTCAACAGCAGCAGTCGTTGTAGTATCCATGAAAGAGCTGGGCGATCCATACCCTTTATGTGACTATCAAGTTGGACACTTGAGGATGGTGACTTTGAAAAGGCATATCCACATTGGTAATTTTTTATATATTTTTCATTCTGTTAATCTTGAAAAATGCAAGCCTCTTGAAAAATAGCAATGTGGTAGTAGTTAGGTCTCAAGTTACTTTTTAAGTAGGGGAGACTGGGTATGGTTGTAACACTTTTTGCTTCAGCCCCTACAACTTACTGACTTCTTCCCACATTTGTTTACTAAAAATTAAAAGCTCTGCAGGATTATCACAGACCTCACCAGGTGATGTCAAATACATGGTGGTCCTTTCACAGACACAGCACACTCAGACACACTCACAGACACAGCACACTCACAGACACAGCACACTCAGACACACTCACAGACACAGCTCACTCACAGACACAGCACACTCAGACACACTCACAGACATAGCACACTCACAGACACAGCTCACTCACAGACACAGCTCACTCACAGACACAGCACACTCACAGACAGCACACTCAGACACAGCACTCTCACAGACACAGCACTCTCACAGACACAGCACACTCACAGACACAGCTCACTCACAGACAAAGCTCACTCACAGACACAGCACACTCACAGACACAGCACACTCACAGACACAGCTCACTCACAGACACAGCTCACTCACAGACACAGCACGCTCACAGACGCAGCTCACTCACAGACACAGCTCACTCACAGCACACTCACAGACACAGCACACTCACAGACACAGCACACGCACAGACACAGCACACTCACAGACACAGCTCACTCACAGACACAGCACACTCAGACATAGCACACTCACAGACACAGCTCACTCACAGACACGGCACACGCACAGACAAAGCACACTCAGACACACTCACAGACACAGCACACGCACAGACACAGCACACTCAGACACACTCACAGACACAGCTCACTCACAGACACAGCTCACTCACAGACACAGCACACTCACAGACGCAGCTCACTCACAGACACAGCTCACTCACAGCACACTCACAGACACAGCACACTCACAGACACAGCTCTGTCATCACAGACACAGCACACTCACAGACACAGCTCACTCACAGACACAGCTCACTCACAGACACAGCACACTCAGACACACTCACAGACACAGCACACTCAGACACACTCACAGACACAGCACACTCACAGACACAGCACACTCAGAAACACTCACAGACACAGCTCACTCACAGACACAGCACACTCAGACACACTCACAGACACAGCTCACTCACAGACACAGCACACTCACAGACACAGCACACTCACAGACACACTCACAGACACAGCTCACTCACAGACACAGCTCACTCACAGACACAGCACACTCAGACACACTCACAGACACAGCACACTCAGACACACTCACAGACACAGCTCACTCACAGACACAACACACTCAGACACACTCACAGACACAGCTCACTCACAGACACAGCACACTCACAGACACAGCACACTCAGACACACTCACAGACACAGCACACACACAGACACAGCTCACTCACAGACACAGTTCACTCACAGACACAGCACACTCACAGACACAGCTCACTCACAGAAACAGCTCACTCACAGCACACTCACAGACACAGCACACTCACAGACACAGCACACTCACAGACACAGCTCACTCACAGACACAGCTCACTCAGAGACACAGCACACTCAGAGACACAGCACACTCACAGACACAGCACACTCACAGACACAGCACACTCACAGACACAGCACACTCAGACACACTCACAGACACAGCTCACTCACAGACACAGCTCACTCACAGACACAGCTCACTCACAGCACACTCACAGACACAGCACACTCACAGACACAGCTCACTCACAGACAGCACACTCACAGACACAGCACACTCACAGACACAGCACACTCACAGACACAGCTCACTCACAGACACAGCTCACTCAGACACAGCACACTCACAGACACAGCACACTCACAAACACAGCACACTCACAAACACAGCACACTCACAGACACAGCACACTCACAGACACAGCTCACTCACAGACACAGCTCACTCACAGACACAGCTCACTCACAGACACAGCACACTCACAGACACAGCTCACTCACAGACACAGCTCACTCACAGCACACTCACAGACACAGCACACTCACAGACACAGCTCACTCACAGACACAGCACACTCACAGACACAGCACACTCACAGACACAGCACTCTCACAGACACAGCACACTCACAGACACAGCACACTCAGACACACTCACAGACACAGCTCACTCACAGACACAGCACACTCAGACACACTCACAGACGCAGCTCACTCACAGACGCAGCACACTCACAGACACAGCTCACTCACAGCACACTCACAGACACAGCACACTCACAGACACAGCACACTCACAGACACAGCTCACTCACAGACACAGCACACTCACAGACACAGCACACTCACAGACACAGCACACTCACAGACACAGCTCACTCACAGACACAGCTCACTCACAGCACACTCACAGACACAGCACACTCACAGACACAGCACACTCACAGACACAGCTCACTCACAGACACAGCACACTCACAGACACAGCACACTCACAGACACAGCACACTCACAGACACAGCACACTCACAGACACAGCTCACTCAGAGACACAGCACACTCAGACACACTCACAGACATAGCACACTCACAGACACAGCACACTCACAGACACAGCTCACTCACAGACACAGCACACTCACAGACACAGCTCACTCACAGACACAGCTCACTCACAGACACAGCACACTCACAGACACAGCACACTCACAGACACAGCACACTCACAGACACAGCTCACTCACAGCACACTCACAGACACAGCACACTCACAGACACATCACACTCACAGACACAGCACACTCACAGACACAGCACTCTCACAGACACAGCACTCTCACAGACACAGCACACTCACAGACACAGCACACTCACAGACACAGCTCACTCACAGACACAGCTCACTCACAGACACAGCACACTCACAGACACAGCACACTCACAGACAGCTCACTCACAGACATAGCTCACTCACAGACACAGCTCACTCACAGACACAGCTCACTCACAGACACAGCACACTCACAGACACAGCACACTCACAGCACACTCACAGACACAGCTCACTCACAGACACAGCTCACTCACAGCACACTCACAGACACAGCACACTCACAGACACAGCACACTCACAGACACAGCACACTCACAGACACAGCTCACTCACAGACACAGCTCACTCACAGACACACTCACAGACACAGCTCACTCACAGACATAGCACACTCACAGACACAGCTCATTCACAGACACAGCACACTCAGACACACTCACAGACACAGCACACTCAGACACACTCACAGACACAGCTCACTCACAGACACAACACACTCAGACACACTCACAGACACAGCTCACTCACAGACACAGCACACTCACAGACACAGCACACTCAGACACACTCACAGACACAGCACACACACAGACACAGCTCACTCACAGACACAGTTCACTCACAGACACAGCACACTCACAGACACAGCTCACTCACAGAAACAGCTCACTCACAGCACACTCACAGACACAGCACACTCACAGACACAGCACACTCACAGACACAGCACACTCACAGACACAGCACACTCACAGACACAGCTCACTCAGAGACACAGCACACTCAGAGACACAGCACACTCACAGACACAGCACACTCACAGACACAGCTCACTCAGAGACACAGCACACTCACAGACACAGCACACTCAGACACACTCACAGACACAGCTCACTCACAGACACAGCTCACTCACAGACACAGCTCACTCACAGCACACTCACAGACACAGCACACTCACAGACACAGCTCACTCACAGACAGCACACTCACAGACACAGCACACTCACAGACACAGCACACTCACAGACACAGCACACTCACAGACACAGCTCACTCACAGACACAGCTCACTCACAGACACAGCACACTCACAGACACAGCACACTCAGAGACACAGCACACTCACAGACACAGCACACTCACAAACACAGCACACTCACAAACACAGCACACTCACAGACACAGCACACTCACAGACACGGCTCACTCACAGACACGGCACACTCACAGACACAGCTCACTCAGAGACACAGCACACTCACAGACACAGCTCACTCAGAGACACAGCACACTCACAGACACAGCACACTCACAGACACAGCACACTCACAGACACACTCACAGACACACTCACAGACACAGCTCACTCACAGACACAGCACACTCACAGACACAGCTCACTCACAGACACAGCTCACTCACAGCACACTCACAGACACAGCACACTCACAGACACAGCTCACTCACAGACACAGCACACTCACAGACACAGCTCACTCAGAGACACAGCACACTCAGAGACACAGCACACTCACAGACACAGCACACTCACAGACACAGCTCACTCAGAGACACAGCACACTCACAGACACAGCACACTCAGACACACTCACAGACACAGCTCACTCACAGACACAGCTCACTCACAGACACAGCACACTCACAGACACAGCACACTCACAGACACAGCACACTCACAGACACAGCTCACTCACAGACACACTCACAGACACAGCACAGTCACAGACACAGCACACTCACAGACACAGCACACTCACAGACACAGCTCACTCACAGACACAGCACACTCACAGACACACTCACAGACACAGCACACTCCAGAGACACAGCACACTCACAGACACAGCACACTCACAAACACAGCACACTCACAGACACAGCACACTCACAGACACAGCCCACTCACAGACACAGCTCACTCACAGACACGGCACACTCACAGAACACAGCACACTCACAGACACAGCACACTCACAGACACAGACACAGCACACTCACAGACACAGCACACTCACAGACACAGCACACTCACAGACACACTCACAGACACACTCACAGACACAGCTCACTCACAGACACAGCACACTCACAGACACAGCTCACTCACAGACACAGCTCACTCACAGCACACTCACAGACACAGCACACTCACAGACACAGCTCACTCACAGCACACTCACAGACACAGCTCACTCACAGCTCACTCACAGACACAGCACACTCACAGACACAGCACACTCACAGACACAGCTCACTCACAGACACAGCACACTCACAGACACAGCACACTCACAGACACAGCACACTCACAGACACAGCACGCTCACAGACACAGCACGCTCACAGACACAGCACACTCACAGACACAGCTCACTCACAGACACAGCACTCTCACAGAGACAGCTCACTCACTGACAATTATAATCCACCATAATTTGCAAATAAATTATTTAAAAATACCAACCATGTTATTTCCTGGACTTTTCTTTCTCATAGTTGAAGTCTACATCTGATGTAAATTAGATTTTCTCATCTTTCTTAGCAGGAGAACTTGCAAGATCAGTGGCTGACTAAATACTTGTGTCCCCACTGTATTTTCCCAAAAGAAAGCTGAGTGATACCATTGTCCTGACAAATGAACTGTAAAAAAACTGTTATGTGCTTCAGCCTGTATTGTCTGTGCAGAGATTCTCAATTATCCAGGAATTTCTCATCATAGTAGAACTTTCCAAATATTCATGAATGTAGAATTTTTTTTTTTTTAAATCTGTTTTCATAATTTATGGAATGATCTTATTTTTCAGCATGAAGGATGGCTGCTACTTTGAGGGTGATACTTGGAGTGGACAATTATTGCAAGTTGACGCTTCCTTCCGGAATACCCAGTTCCATCGAGATGTTAAAAGAAGAGATACAGAGACAACTTGGATTGACTGAGGACTTCAGATTGCAGTATAGAGATGTTGACTTTGATAATGAATACATGAACCTGACCACAACTGCAGACATTAAAGACAAGAGCACAATCAAAGTCATCTACACACAAAACTCTGTGCCCGCCACAGTTCCTGCTGCTACCACAGAGACATCACCACTGTTAGATGACTCCCTATCTTTGCCGGACACTGACATCCTCTCCTCTCCAGGTTCTAGCGCCTCCACTTCATCACCTTCATCTTCACTTCTTCGCTTGCAGAAATGGCCTTTAATCTTTCCAATACCAGAGTTTAGCTTTGATGTGCAGTTCCAGTTAGACAGAGCTCAACAAGACTATGGGCTCAATGGGACTCTGCTGGACCCCAGTCCTAAACTCAAATCTGACATATTGGATAGCCTGGCCTCAGAAATAGTGAAATACAAAGTTTATCCCTCAAGTGCTGATATTGGGGATGTTGCTGAAGCGTTAATACAAAAATATCCCTGTCTGAAAGAGACTGGATCTGTGACAGGATGTGGAGGCTGGAAAGTAAGTCTAACATACAAAATGTCCAACTATCGCACAACTTTGAGAAACATAGGGTGCCCAGAGGTGACCATAAACACCCTACAACACAAGAGGAACCAAGAGGAGAGCCCATGTCGAAACCAGGTGAAAAAACCACGAAAAGCTGAAGTGAACTTTTTACCGCAATACCCCCCGGGAGAAACCAAGGAGAGTTTGGAGGAAGAAAGGCAAACTCTGCTGGTGGAAGTGAAGAAAAAAGACAACTATCAAGTAATCAAAACAAAGATGGACAAAACGTTTGCCCAGAGAAGAAGGGAGGTGATAGAAGACAAGCCATTCATTGCAGAGTTCCGAAGCAGATGGCCCACCCTCTTCACAGTGACTGAAGGTAAGAGTCATAGTTTTAAAGTTGTGAGTGAGGTCTGATTCATTGTTAAGATGTAGCCCTGATTTAGTCCTGATTCTGACTGGTTTAGGTCTGGTTCAGTCTTGGTCCGACTCTGGTTTAGTCCTGGTTTAGACTTGCATTGGTTTTGCAAGTCCTGGTTTGTTTCTGGTTCACTCTTGGTTTAGTCCTCCTTTTAAATTTCCAAAAGTATTTGAAATTCTATCTTTTTCAACTTTGTAGATTTGTGCCGAGTTTGCCAGAATCACCACGGTTCCACTGCTTTCCACATTCATGAGCAGTCTCGACCGTCACTCTGACCTGCTGATGAAGGCTCTTCGGAAAAAAGGGGGGGAAGCAGGACAAAGGATCAATGCAGTGATGTCTGCGATTGGACAGGTATTCTGTTTCAGTGTTACAATTTGTTGTAAACTACTAGTTACAATAACTTGAGTAGGTTAACTCCAGTCCTGGCTTCAGATCTTATTTCTGACTCAAAATGAACTTGTGCTGGACTTGGTGCTAAATTTGAATTTTCAGTCTTACAACAAATCCATCCCAGCATATGCCAAAGTCATCAGTGGGTTGGACATGACAATACAGTATCGTTGTTGTTGGGCGGGTTTTACATTTATCAGTAGAAATAAGTAGTGATGTATTGCGGGAAAAGTGCAGAAATGAAATGTATAAATACATCATTAATTAAATGAATTATTAAATAATAAAATAATCAATAGTGTCATGATTATTTTATGTTGGAAATAAAACAAATAATTCAATAAATAAATATTTAGTTAATTAAATAAGTGTTATGGAATACTTAAATAATTTAATGTCATGAATTATTTAAGATGTTTCTTTGTGAAATGTAAACCCAAATTCAATTATTTAAATATTAATTTAATAAATTACTCATTTCTTTAATTATTGAATTATTTATTTAATTATTTGATGGTTACCGCCCCCGGAGTACATCATGAGTTAATTTTCTCTGTCACTCTCACCCATCAAACTCAGCGGCTGGGACTTATGATGGTTAAGTCGCAAACATTAATATCGTCTGCAGGGTTGCCGGACTCAGCGGTCTCCTGCTAAACAAACTAACACAGCAGCTATCACTGAGGGTCTGCATGAGAGTATTGGGTTTAATAAAGCCCCTGGAGTTATTTCTGCTCTCTCTGACCAAGATAGTGACCGAAGAGTGTTTGCTAACTTCTCCATTGCTTCTCCTTTACTGGGCTGCAAGAGCCCTGTTCCTCCAGGCTAACTCAGTTAGCTGAATGACATCAGGGTTATCGTCACTCAAGCTTGTTCTGTGCCTCGAACTAGGTTAAGCTAGATCACTGTAGCGACAGATGCATACACTTAAACCTGCTCCAGGAAAGGTTTATTTCACCAAACTGGATCTAAAGACACCTCTGTCCCCACTTCCCCTTGGCATGCCGAGCTGCAGCTCCCTTCCACAGAGTCGGCTCAGGAGCAGTAATCTGTGCTGCGTTTCATATGAACAGCTGAGCCGGGATCACCAAGATCCTGTGTTATCATTTTTCTGAGGATTTTTTGTGAGGGCATAACCGTTTCAGTGAAGTCCCACCCACTGAGTTTGATGGGTGAGAGTGACAGATAAAATTAATTCATGGTGTACTGCAGGAATGGTAACCATGAATAATACGATAAATAATTCAATAATTAATTAAATGAGTAAATAATAAAATTAATATTTAAATAATTAAATTTGGGTTTACATTAGACAAATAAACATTTGAAGTAATGACACATTAAATTATTTGAGTATTTCATAACACTTGTTAGTAAATTAAATAATTACATATTTATTTAATTATTCATTGATTTATTTCCAATATGAAATAAGTATTGATACAGTAAATTATTTAATTGATTTATTTAATAATTCATTTAATAAATGATGTATTAATATATTTAATTTTGGCACCTTTTGTCCTCCAAAGTGATGGACGGTAACTAAGTAAAAGTATAAGTAAATTGTACAGATTTGATGTACTTTCACTTAAGTAAAGTTCTATGATGAATACATTGTACTTCATTACATTTTTAGAGCCTGTATTTGTGCTTGCCACTCAACTACATTTTTGATTTATAGAAAAAGTAAAATTTAAACTAGTCTCTTACAGATTTAGTCCTAGTTTAGACCTAGTTTAGCCCTATTTTATTTTTGGCTTAGTCCTGGTTTTGTCTTGATTTAGTTCTGGTTTAATCCTGACTTTGTCTTGATTTTGTTCTGATTTGGTTTTAAATTTAAGACTTTTAAAATGTGGCCTAAAGGCATCCCTGTAAACAGGGATGGTAAAAAATATTATGTATTAGTTTTACATCAAATTTGTTAATGGTAGTGTGTCTCACAAGCTAAATTAAAAAAAAAAAAAATCATTGCCATACATGTCCTTGTGTTTTGTTAACAGAGTTCCCTTATCAATGTAAAACGGGAAAGTATCCTGAAGGGCCTGATGATATACCTGAATGAAAATCCTCAAAACCTCATCAAGGAGATTTTGGTAAGTTTTATTTTATATAATGTGTAACTTGTAACTAAGAAAATACAAAAAATTAATGGATGCTTTTATTCTATTGGTGTTTTGAAATGAGTAAAACATCACTTTGACAGGACTTTGAAACATGTTTTGAGTGAGTTCCATTCTAAGTGCTCCATGCAGGAATGGTATTAGAATCTTTTTGTTTGATTTTTGCTGCATGTTAAAACATAACCTGGAATTTGTCCCATGGATTTTGGGTGGACACGCTGTGAAACATCAACTATTTAACATATTGTTAGCCTCATAGCATAATTGCCTATGTCAAATTGGTAGGATGAGGCAGCAGTGGAAGGAGCGTGAATTTAGGCACATATCACTATTTGGCAAAAAGATGGCAAGAGTCTTGAGCAAAAATTAACTGAAGTGCAAATTGTGACAAATGTCTGAGATGTACCCATTTTTATTAGTGACATGATGCAGCAAATAAGTTTGTAACTAGGATAACCATAAATTGCAGCTGCTTCATTTTTGTTAATATATATTAATTTTTGTCTGTACTGGGGCTTGGTGTAGAAGCAAAAACACTGTCAAAAAGCTCAACATCAGCCCATTTGAACCACGGGGAAATGAAGGTTTCTAAAGTGACTCTATGAGTGAATGGATGACTGAAGGCATAAAGATAAATGACAGGTTGTGTCTGTCTATGATACAAGCTCAAGCTTAAAATGAACAATTACGGATGTTTTTGTTGTGAGCGTTCACTTCTCCTAAGACTAGGCCATAACTTCAATGGTCTCCATGGTGATATGGATGGAGAGATGATATAAAGAATAAAAAAATCAATGTGCCAATAGATTTTAATTTTTTTTTTTTTTGTCTCTTTCAGGATGTCAGTGAGATGGAAGCAGAAGAACTTGATCAGATTGACCTGGGCGTTTACAAAGTCATCCACGAAGGGGCAAAGCCTGATGACTCCCTTGAAGATGTTGGTATCATCATCGAAAGGTGCACAGTTTTGAAGGATCTCGGAGATGTGGTAACTGGGTGTGCACTTTTATTTGGACTGATTTACTGCCTCAATCTCAGTTACCCAAAGCCTCTTCGCTACACGTTTGAGTTCTTCCAGAAGGTTCTCACTGGATTGGAGGCAAAAAAACTTTCAAACAAAATACAAGTACTGAAGAATAAACTATGCCAAAATTAGGCGTAGGAGTGATGCATCAGTTCTGTCGTTAGATTTTCTGGGACTGTAAATGTGAAACTGTGCAAGCTGCTGTTGAGGTTTGTTAATTTGTGCAGGTCTTTTCTTGTTCAAAATGTTAATGTGAATGCATAACAAGTATTGAGGCTCAGGGATGGGAAATGTAAAACCAATTCCAGTTTAGAATCATTAATAGCTCCATCAAGGAATCAATATCATGGGTCTTCTTGTAAATCAATTCCTTATACTGTCAGGGTTCAGAAGCTTCAGAATTATAGCTTAATTTTCATTGCACCTACTACACAACCTTAAGTGAGTGGAAACATCAGCAACTTGCAGAAGCAGATATCTATGCTGTGATGTGTTTGAAATTGTTGCCACTGAAAATCAGACCAACATTTGCCCACATGCACAATCTGCAGGAATCAATAAGGGAATCAGTAAAGAATTGGATCGATTAGCAGAATTGTTAACAGCATTGGTATTGAGCAAATCTTATCAATTCCCATCCCTTTTAAGGCTCCGACTTACTTTGGATACATCAAAAAAAACTAATTTAATTTTATTTTTGTTTGATTACTTTAGCTGGAAAAAATATACTGTAAAACAACATTGTAAAGTTCGAAGATTTCCTATCACCAGCCCTTAAAATATATAACAATGAACCTTTTTTTGTCATTTTAAGACATTTTTTCTAACATTTGACTATTTCTATGACAGTTGTCAAAAAAATGCAACTTTACAATGTAAGTTGTGCTCTTTCAATGCACACCGAATCTTGTCGCATCTTCGATGTTTTACAAGTTCTGCTCATGCTGAAATGTTTTGAAGTTGGAGGAAAAAAGATTTGTAGTATGTATGGTTAAAATACAGTTCAGTCCATAAGCCTGTTAAGCTTTTGCAAATAAAGCTGTTGATGCAGTATCACTTGTATGTTTTTACTTAAACTGTTAGTATAAGCTGTGTTATAGGAGTTTTTCATTGTAGATAAAGGTTTTTGAGCTGTCATCTGTACTGTATTATAGAAACCCCCGAAACCAAAGGATGGAGCAGCGTCAGTATAAAACTGGAGAGAATCTGAAGACTTAACATAGTCAAATTAAAGAAAGAAATGCTATTCATAATTAATTCATTCATAATGCCTTCATCTAAAACCACTGTGACTTTAAGATTTTTAATTATTTATTTATATTTATTATTAATATTATTATCTAAATTAAATATATTTGTATTAACTAATTAATTCTATTTTATTATTAATGGATTTTATTTGTTTATATATATGTATACATATATATAATTTTATTATCTATTTTTAAACTATAATTTTTTTAAATGTATTTATTAATTTGTTATTGTTATTCTTGTTTTTAATTTATTTAATCTTTTTGTAATATTAATCTATTTTATTATGTATGAATTAAGATATGATGAAGAGTAAAGGGAGTTTGCACATGTTGTACAGAATCCAGCAGAGCCTCCAATAAGATGTAAAATGCGAGGGCTACTAAGACAGTGAAAGGTCAACTTATCAGAACTTTGAATGACACTTAACACCAGAAGATGCTAACTCCACTGAGAAGAGTGGAGTGAAATGACCTTGAAGGCATCTGTAATGTCTGCTTTCCCCAGCCATGCACCAGCCCCAGCTGATTAATCATTTGCCCAGCGTTTTCTACAGAAGCGTAGTATAAAGAGAATGATTCAGGTGGAATTAAGCTGTTTATACTTGGGACTGAGGAATCCTGAGGAGCTGAGAGATGTATAGTGAGATGTTTTAGAGTGAATATTTCCTTGTTGCGACCTCCATGGGGCTCCCCCTGAAAATGGAGAAGGGGAGTTTTGAAAAAAGGACCAACCATGTAGCCTTTTGAAACTTCTTTGAAAGAGCCTGTCCACTATTTCTGGATCTAGCAGTGCTAAATTAAGATTTTTTCAGATATGGGTTATTTGTTTTTTATTTTATTAATTTTATTTTATTGTATTTTTTTTATTTATTTATCTATTATTTATTTTAATTTATTTATTATTTTTTAAATTTATTCACTTGGAGCCAGCACAGGCCTGTTAGGAAACCTTGGACTAGACCGGCGATGAGATAATTCACAAAGCATCTACTGAGGTGATTAGAAAGAGCTTTGGAAAGAGCTGGTATGTTCATTAGTGTTGAATAATGCTTAATGTTTATTTCCAAAATTTTGCAGGATGGAGCCTCCTTATACTTGTTACTTTTAGAGCTGGGCAATAGATTTGTTTGAGGTTTTGGAGCTGACAGTTCTTGCAGCGCATTTCTTGGACTGAGGGAGGTCATGTGGGTGAAGGAACCGCAGATGGAGCAGGCCAAGTTTTTATGCCCGGTAGAATGTAAGCTAATAAGGATTAAGTCAACTAAAGACTAATTTAGCCTCTGATTGAATTTCTGTCATGAACAATGGCTAAACTCTCAAAAAGGAGACGATGACACAGAGGCAGAGTTCAGGGTTTTTAATGCGGTCCAAGGTTCGATACACAAAAACAGGTTCTCAGACAGTCCAAAAGTCAGCACACAAAAAATCAGGCAGAAGTCCAAGGCAGAGGTACCAAAAAGGGATAAGGCAAAAAACGTGATCCAAAAGACAAAGGGGTTTCAGAAAACAAGACTATGACTTGGAGAAGGAACGCCTAGAAAGATACTGAACAGCTAACAATCCGGCACGAGACAAGGGGAGACAGGAGGTTAAAGAGGTAATGAGGGGTAATTGGACACAGCTGGGAAGGGACAATCAGGGAACAGGGGTGACAAGCCGGAACAGGAAGTGAACCTACGGAGACAGGAAAGAGGTGTGAGTAACAAAATAAAACAGGAACACATGAATCAACATAAAACAGGACGACAAAACTGGTAACTTGACAACAAAAACAGTGATCATGACAGTACCTCCCCCTCAAGGGCCGACTCCCAACGGCCCAGGAATGTCAGGATGTGAGGCGTGGAAGTCCCTAATGAGACCGGGGTCCATGATGAATCGGGAGGGAATCCACGACCTCTCTTCTGGACCATACCCTTCCCAATCCACCAAATACTGTAGTCCACGACCCCGACGACGAACAGCCAGCAGCTTCTTTACAGAATACACAGGGCCCCCTTCAACAATCCGGGCGGGTGGAGGGGGTTTGGTCGGAGGGACCAAACAGCTTTCCTTGACAGGCTTAAGTTGACTGATGTGAAACGACAGGTGGACCCTCATGTTCCTGGGAAGCTTAAGCCTGACGGTGACAGGATTGATTATTTTTGAGATAGGAAAGGGACCCACGAACCTGGGAGCGAGCTTGCGAGACGCCAGGCGAAGAGGCAGGTGACGTGTAGACAGCCAGACCTTCTGGCCATCCTTGTACTTGGGGGCTGGAGACTGCTTCTGGTCCGCCATCCTCTTGTAGGTGGCAGTTTGTCGAAGTAGCTGAGTTCTCGCTCGCTCCCAGGCCCGTTTACACCGCCTCACCGTGGCTAACGCGGATGGCACAGTCACTTCTTGGTCTGTGGTGGGAAACAGAGTGGGTTGGTAACCATGACCTATGTGAAAAGGAGAAAAGCCAGTAGCAGACGTGGGTAAGAAGTTGTGAGCCATCTCAACCCTGATCAACTTTGACGCCTACGTCTCAGGATCTTTGGAAGCCAGACAACGAAGTCCCGTCTCCAGCTCCTGATTGAGATGCTCAGACTGTACGTAGGACTGGGGATGAAACCCTGAGGAAAGGCTCACCGAGGCCCCCAACAGACCACAAAACTCCCTCCAGAATTGGGAGATAAATTTGGGACCCTGATGAGAAACTATGTCCTCAGGAAAACCATGGAGTCTAAAAATGTCACTCAGTATAACTTCAGCAGTTTGTTTAGCTGATGGAAGCTTGGGACGGGCTATAAAATGGACCATCTTGGAGAATCTATCCACAACAGTAAGGACAGTGGTTTTACCTGCTGAGGAAGGGAGTCCTGTGACAAAGTCCACACTAATGTGAGTCCAGGGCCGTTTGGGCACAAGCAGAGGATCGAGAAGTCCAGCCGGCTTCTGGTGAGAGACCTTGTTAGTGGCACAAGTGTGACAGGCAGCAATGTATTCCCCTATGTCAGCTCTCATATTGGGCCACCAGAAACGTTGTTCAATGATGAAGAGTGTCTTGGCTATTCCCGTGTGCCATGACAATTTAAGGGTGTGAGCCCAATGTATCACTTGTCCCCTAAAATCCGGAACCACAAACAGTTTATCTTGGGGACAGTTAGCCGGGACCTGAACCCCCCTTAGGCCTTGCATGACTTTGGTTTCAATGTCCCATTTAAGGGCAGCCACAAAACAGGTGGGTGACAAGATGGTTTTGGGTTGGGGGTTTTTAACCTCATAGTCAAAATTGCGAGAAAGACTGTCTGGTTTAGTGTTCTTGGCTCCCGGACGAAAAGTCATTACAAAATTAAAATGGTTGAAGAGACCACCTGGCCTGACGTGAGTTTAGTCTTTTGGCTCCTCTTAGATATTCTAAATTCCTGTTATCAGTCCAGAACTGGAAAGGCTGGGAAGTTGCCTCAAGCCAATGTCTCCACTCTTCTAAAGCTAATTTAACAGCTAATAACTCTCTGTCTCCGATGTCATAATTACGTTCTGCCTGAGAAAGTTTTTTAGAGAAATAGGCACGGGGTGAAGTTTGCCATCCTGAGGGCTGATTTGGGAAACGATACCCCCTACTCCTATATCAGAAGCATCTACCTCTACAATAAACTGACGATCAGGATCAGGTAGACAGAGGATGGGAGAAGAGGTGAAACGGTCCTTAAGTTTTTGAAATGCTTCTTGACAGAGAGGAGACCAAATGAACTCTTCCTGGGGAGATGTTAATTTATGCAATGGAGATGCTAGTGAACTGAAGTTTTTAATAAATTTTTGGTAGAAATTGGCAAACCCTAAAAATCTCTGAACCTCTTTTCTAGATCTAGGGTGGGCCAATTTGTTACAGCCTGAATCTTCTCAGGGTCCATCCTGATCTCACCCTCAGAAATAACAAAGCCCAGGAAGGAAACTGTGGCTTTGTGGAACTCACATTTCTCAGCCTTGACGTACAGCTGGTTGTCCAGTAACCTCTGTAACACGCATCTGAAATGTTCCCGGTGAGTTTCCTCTTCGGGTGAAAAGATCAGGATATCATCTAGATAAACGAAGACAAAAAACATTGAGCATGTCTCTGAGCACATCATTGACAAGGTTTTGAAAAACCGCAGGAGCATTAGTGAGACCAAAGGGCATGACAAAATATTCATAATGGCCACTAGGGGTATTGAAGGCAGTTTTCCATTCGTCCCCTTCTCTGATTCGTACTAAATGGTAAGCATTTCTTAGGTCTAATTTGGTGAACAGCTTAGAACCTTCTAACAACTCTAAAGCAGAGGAAATCAATGGAAGTGGGTATCTGTTCTTTACCGTAATGTCATTTACCCCCCGGTAGTCGATGCAAGGTCTAAGGGACTTATCTTTCTTTTCGACAAAGAAGAATCCAGCCCCAGCAGGTGATGAGGAAGGTCTGATGATTCCAGCTTCCAATGATTCCTGGATGTAAGAGTCCATAGCTTTCCGTTCAGGGGCTGAAAGAGAGAACAGTCTTCCCCGAAGGGGCATGGTGCCTGGTAAAAGGTCGATAGCACAGTCATAAGGTCTACGGGGAGGCAAACTTGAAGCTTTAGTCTTATTAAAAACCTCAGCCAGATCGTGGTAACATTTGGGGACATTAGTCAGGTCAGCGGAGTTCTTAAGAGGTTCTTTGAATTTGCTGTGCTGCTTTAAGCAGGTCTCCAGGCATTTGGGCCCCCAGGCGAGAACCTGCCCTGTAGACCAGTCCAGTCTACGGTTGTGTTTCGTCAGCCAAGGGTGCCCAAAAATTAAATTATGAGTCATGGAGTTCAGTACATGAAAACTTAATTGCTCCTTGTGTGAGTCTGGGAAAATTATCTCAACTGACTGGGTCCTGTGGGTAATACTGCCCAGGGGAGTGCCATCAACTGCTTTAACTTCCAGAGCCTGGGGGAGTCGAAACATTCTCAGATCTAATGTCCTAGCAAGAGATGGATGAATCAGGTTAGCATCTGAGCCAGAGTCAATAAATACAGGGCAGTTTGTAGTGTGATTATCGGACTTTAACAGTACTTGAGGTTCAATATGGGCAGGATTATTAATGGTCACACTATGACTCACCCTTAATGATGGTTGAACCAGTCTGCGGGCACCCTTGACATGGCAGTCATTAACCGTATGTCCTTAAAGTCCACAGTAAAAGCACCTCCCATCACGAAGCCTCCTTTGTCTCTCTTCGGAGGTTAGATGAGTGCGACCCAGCTGCGTAGGCTCCTCCGTAGGAGGTTCAGGTGGAGCAGAGGAAGCGGAGGAGAATCTCCCGAGGTGAGGCTGTGACACGGAAGGATACCCCCAGCGGCGCGGCGGTGAAGCGCGGAGACGAGGGCGTCCTCTCTCCTTTTCTCTGTCGGCGAGACGACGATCAATCTTCACGGCGAGGGCGATGAGGGGATCCAACTCTGCAGGTAAGTCGAGTGGGACGAGGGAGTCTTTTATCTGAGGTGCTAAGCCACTGAAAAAGGCATCAGTAAGCGCCGCTGTGTTCCATCCACAATCAGCAGCCAGCGTGCGGAACTCTATGGCGTAGTCTTTGACTCAGCGTGTACCTTGCCTTAAAGTGAGGAGTGAGCTGGCTGCTTCTCTGCCCGGAGCTGTGCGCTGGAAAACTTGAGTAAGCGCTTTGGAAAACGAAGCTGTAGCCCATACCTCCGCTCTTCCGGTGAGGTGGGAAATGACGTAGGCTATCTTCGACCTCTCAGTGGGGAAAGCTGAAGCCTGCAGGTCAAAATGCAACTCGCACTGGGTCAAAAAAGGCCTCACATCACCGGAATCCCCTGAAAACTTTTCGGGTCTGGAAAGCTGTAGACATGATGAAGTCGAGACAGTTTGTGATAGCTCTGGAGACGGACCCGGATGTACCTCTGGAGCAGGAACGGAGTCATGGAGCGGATGGGTCTGAGCAACCTGTGGTTCCCTCTGCAGGGTGGCGGTGAGAGTACTGAGCTGGGTGTGGAGGTTGACCAGCATGGCTTTCTGGCGCTCATTCAACTCTTTAGTGTGAGAACAAAGGGCAGTCATTTGTTCTTCCTGATGGGCTACTCTTTGCCCCAAAGCACGTAGCCCCTGGCGAACAGGATCATCGTCATTTGAGAGCATGTTTTGGCCGTATTGTTCTGTCATGAACAATGGCTAAACTCTCAAAAAGGAGACGATGACACAGAGGCAGAGTTCAGGGTTTTTAATGCGGTCCAAGGTTCGATACACAAAAACAGGTTCTCAGACAGTCCAAAAGTCAGCACACAAAAAATCAGGCAGAAGTCCAAGGCAGAGGTACCAAAAAGAGATAAGGCAAAAAACGTGATCCAAAAGACAAAGGGGTTTCAGAAAACAAGACTATGACTTGGAGAAGGAACACCTAGAAAGATACTGAACAGCTAACAATCCGGCACAAGACAAGGGGAGACAGGAGGTTAAAGAGGTAATGAGGGGAAATTGGACACAGCTGGGAAGGGACAATCAGGGAACAGGGGTGACAAGCCGGAACAGGAAGTGAACCTACGGAGGCAGGAATGAGGTGTGAGTAACAAAATAAAACAGGAACACATGAATCAACATAAAACAGGACGACAAAACGGGTAACTTGGCAACAAAAAACAGTGATCATGTCAATTTCTTGATATACATGGCAGCTTTGGCAGAAAAAGATTGTGGTACCCTTAAAAGAGAACCACTGTAAGAATGATCAATCAATCAATCAATCTTTATTTGTATAGCGCCAGTTCATAACAAGTCAATCAATCAATCAAAATTTATTTATATAGCACTTTTCATACAAATAAAATGTAGCACAAAGTGCTTTACAAACAGACAAATGAATTAAATGAAGAAATTATAACCCAAACCCACTCCACCCAGCCCCTGAACCCACCCACACAGCAATCCATAGTGTTGATAAAAAGCATCATAAATAAAAGACAATAATAAAGTACACTGCTGTACCCAGTACGTACTGAGGAAACGCCATCTTAAAGGTTTAAAAATGAGAAAACACTGGAGGCTAGGTTAAAAGTATAAAATTAAATATATCATAAAATAAAATAAGAAAATGATTATAAAAAATTAAGGATAAAGAATACTTGAAATTAAGTTAAAATATACATATATATATAATAAATAAATAAGAAATAAAACAGGAAAACTAGAGAATAAAATAAGGAAAATAGAAAAGATTTTAAAAGGAAAAGATAAAAAATAAGACAAGATAAGATAATAAAAAGTGGTCTGTAATTAAAATAAATAAAAACACTAAAAGGTAATTCAGGTAAAAGCTCGACTAAAAAGGTAGGTTTTGAGTTTGTTTTTAAAGACATTCACATTAGGTGCAGCCCTCAGGTCCACAGGTAGGCTGTTCCACAAGCGGGGGCCATAGTAGTAAAAAGATGCCTCACCATAAGTTTTTGTTTTAACTTTGGGAACTGTTAACAGAGACTTCCTGAAGACCTGAGGGCTCTAATGGGCTCATACGGTAAAAGTAAATCTGATAAATATGAAGGACTAAGACCATTAAGAGCTTTAAAAACCAGTAAAAGAATTTTAAAATCTATCCTAAAAGTAACGGGTAGCCAATGCAGAGACCTTAAAACCGGTGTAATATGGGCTCTCTTTCTGGTCCCGTCAGCATCCGTGCAGCTGAGTTCTGCAGGAGCTGAAGAGGGTAGATTTTTTTGTGTGGAAGACCAGAAAGAAGAGCATTACAATAATCTATTCTACAGGTGATAAAAGCATGGATTAATGTCTCTGCATTGGCTTGAGAGAGAAACTGTCGCACACGGGCTATGTTCTTTAAATGATAAAAAGCTATTTTGGTGATCTCCCGGATATGTGGCTCAAAACTGAGCTCTGAGTCGAATAAAACCCCTAAATTTTTAGCCTGCCCACACGGATTAAAAGATGATGCTTGTAGTTTGCTGACTAGTTTCTCTCTCTTAACCCCTGAACCAATGACTAAAACCTGAGTTTTGTCCTGGTTGAGTTGTAAAAAGTTCTCTGCCATCCATAATTTAATATCTAAAATACAATTTAAAAGGGCACCAAGTGGCCCTGTGTCATCAGGAGACACGGCAACATAAAGTTGTGTGTCGTCAGCATAGCTGTGGAAATTGATGCCATGTCTCCTGATGACATCACCTAAAGGAAGCGTGTAAATATTAAAAAGAGTAGGGCCTAAAATTGAACCTTGGGGAACACCACACGCAATGTCATAGCATTTTGATGAGTGATCCCCAAGATTCACATAAAACTTTCTATTGCTAAGATAAGATTTAAACCAGTTAAAAACAGTGCCAGAGATGCCGATAAAATCATGAAGTCTATTTAAAAGAATTTTATGGTCGACTGTATCAAATGCAGAGCTCAAATCCAATAAAACTAAAACAGAAGGTAATTTATTGTCCATGTTGGACCTGAGGTCATTCACTATTTTGACCAGGGCAGTCTCTGTACTGTGATTTTTCCTAAAACCTGACTGATAAACTTCATGAATGTTTCTAAAACTAATAAAATCATTTAACTGGTTTAAAACAATATTTTCTAAAATTTTACTTAAAAATGGCAAATTGGATACAGGTCTAAAATTATCAGCTACTGCTGTATCCAAATTGCTCTTCTTCAGGAGAGGTTTTATGGTAAAGGTTTTAAAAGCAGAGGGAAATATGCCTGTCTGAAGTGAATAATTTAAAATTGTAAGAAAATCCTGTTCAAAAAAGTCATAAAAGGTTTTAAAAAGAGATGCTGGGATGGGGTCTAAAAGGCAGGTAGTTACCTTGAGTTGTTTAAAAACCTTTTCAAGCATCTCATTGTCAACCAGGACAAAACTTTCCAGTGTTTCCTCACTTAAAAACAAAGCTTCCAAAGTGTTAAAATTTAAAGGCTGAGAAGATAAAAGGTTTGATCTGATAAAATCTATTTTACTGCTGAAGTGGTCTGCAAAGTCATCACATGACAAGTCTGAGCTCTGAGTTTGTTTAAAATCTGGGTTGATTAGTTGGTCTATTGTTTTAAAAAGGACTTTGGGATTGTTTTGATTGTTATGAATTAACGTTGAAAAATGTTTTCTTCTTTCCTGTTTGATGGCTGTGTTGTAGGTTTTCAGATGATATTTAAACATGTCATAGTTAATTTGAATTTTGTTTTTGCGCCACTTGCGCTCTGCTTTCCTACAGTTTCTTTTGAGGTTGTTAGTGTATTCATTTTTCCAGGGAGGTTTTGATTTTGTTGATAACTTTTTTATTTTTATTGGTGCCACAATGTCCAGAGCTGACCTTAGTTTACTGTTAAAATTTTCAACAATAAAATCACAGGAAGAAAGTAAAACATCTGAGGGGGTATCAGTTAAAATGTCAATAAAATTTGCAGACACTTCAGCAGTCAGATAGCGCCTCCTCATTGTACGCACTGGGATTTCTTGTTTATCGGAATCATTGACAGTAAAAAACACACAGAGATGGTCAGACAGGCCCACGTCCATAACAGAGGTCACAGATGCCGATAGGCCGTAAGTGATAATTAAATCTAAGATATGACCTCTGTTATGGGTGGGCTGTGTTACATGTTGGATAAAATTAATACAGTTAAGAAGATTTAAAAATTCAGTGCTAAAAGAATCTGATTGATTGTCAATGTGCAAATTAAAATCACCTAAAATAAGAACTCTGTCGTACTTCGAATGAATAAAAGAGAGCAGTTCTGAAAATTCCTTGATAAAAGAGGCGCAACGTTTGGGTGGTCTGTAGATTGTCAGGCATAGAATTGGAGGACTGCTAAAAACAAAGGAATGGTGTTCAAAAGAGCCATACTCATCAAATAAAATCTCTTTAAAACCATTTCGTGCTAAAAGAATTGTAGCTGTCCCCCCTCCTTTTTTCCCTTGCCTAAAAGAATAAGAAAATTGGTAATTGGGGGGAGAAGCTTCAAGCAGGATTGCAGGTGCATTTGAATTTAGCCAGGTTTCTGTTAAAAACATAAAATCAATATTATTATCTAAAATCAGTTCGTTGATAAGAAAGGTCTTGTTTAAAAGAGATCTAACGTTTAAAAGGGCCATATTGAGTGTATGTGGAGTTTTGGGGGGATCAGGTGGGCATGTGTGTGAGTCTATGGATTTAAGGTTAAGCATATTTGCGCCTGAGGATGGATGTGAATGGTAGTGCTCTCTGGATGTAATGATGACAGAGATTGGTTTGTTTTGACAGTCAGGGGGTCCAAGTCCAGTAGGATATACAGTATTTTGCTGTTAAAAGAAGAACTAAAATGATATGGACTGGGACCTGGGGGACATCAGTCTCTGCAGTCTCTTCGGTCAGTGAATGTGGGCTCATGGCAGTGAGATGGGGCTGACGAGCGCGCATGCTGGATGCCGTATGTGTCACAATCTCAGCTTCAGCCTCAGCCTCATCCGCAGCCTGTCACTCACCTGCTCCACTCTAATCAGTTCTGACTCACCTCACCTGTGTCGCTGTTCACACCTGCACCTCGTCTCCGGCAATCAAGCCAGCTACTTAAGCCCCAGCTCCACACTCAGTTGTTGTCAGACTGTCGTCGCACTCATGCTGAAAGGTCCAGACTTGTTTCCCGGATTGATCACCCGTTGCCAACTAGTTTCGTCCCAGACTCTGCCCCATACGCCAGACCCTCGGCCTGACTCCAAGGTATCGACTAGCTTCTGTCCTGCATTCACCCGCCTGTCTGAATCCCCGGCTTTCGATCCTGCTGCAGTCCCCTGTTGCCGAGTCCTGTCTGATCTACGTTGTGACCCACGTCTGGTATCTGACCCTGCTTCCGTCTCCTGTTGCCGAGTCCTGTCTGATCTACGTTGTGACCCACGTCTGGTATCTGATCCTGCTTCCGTCTCCTGTTGCCGAGCCTGTCTCTTCTACGTTGTGCCATTCGCCTGGTGTCTGACTCCCCGCCTGTCCTCGACTACGAGAGCTCGCCTGAACCACATCACCGAGTGTTCCCGAACGCCTCCAATCGTCAGTGTGTGAGTCAAGCCTGCATCACCTTCTCCCATTAAAGGACTGAGTGAGCTTCTGCCTGTGCTTCTCCTGGGTGGCTTAGTCGGTAAGGCGTCCGGCTACGGATCAAGTGGTCACAGGTTCGTCTCCCGCTCATGCCACAGCCTGTTTCCTGTCTCGACTGTGTGGCTCTCTGTTTTGGACACCTCCCTGTTTGCTGCCGCGGGTTGAAGCCCCGCTCAAGACGCAGCTACTCTCCGTTAAAGGACCGTGTGAGTGGTCACCTCTTTGTTTGCTGTCGCGGGTTGAAGCCCCGCTCAAGACGCAGCTTCACCCCGTTAAAGGACCGTGTGAGTGGTCACCTCTTTGTTTGCTGTCGCGGGTTGAAGCCCCGCTCAAGACGCAGCTTCACCCCGTTAAAGGACCGTGTGAGTTGTCACCTCTTTGTTTGCTGTCGCGGGTTGAAGCCCCGCTCAAGACGCAGCTTCACCCCGTTAAAGGACCGTGTGAGTGGTCACCTCTTTGTTTGCTGTCGCGGGTTGAAGCCCCGCTCAAGACGCAGCTACACTCCGTTAAAAGACTGTGTGAGTCGTCACCTCTTTGTTTGCTGTCGCGGGTTGAAGCCCCGCTCAAGACGCAGCTACACCCCTCTAAAAGACTGTGTGCCCCGTCATCTAAGAAGCTCCGGGTTAGCTCAGTTGGGAGAGCGCCCGGCCGCAGATCACCTGGTCGCGGGTTCGCACCCCGCTCAGAATTGTTTCTGGTTGTGCTGTTGAATAAAGACTGTTCGTTCCTAACTTCACCTACTTGCTTCTGGGTCCTCACTGACAACGTGACGGTATGCCAGGTTGGCTGAAAGCAAACGGCACCCAGAGATGTTTAGATGAAGCCCGTCAGCCCCGAAAAGATGTCTCCTTTGCCAGAAGGCATCAAAATTTGTTTATCAGAATCAGAAATACTTTATTAATCCCCGAGGGGAAATTCGTTGTTTCAGTTGCTCTTATACACAGTTTAGCAGTCAGGAATATCAGTTGAAGACATCACGATTGAAATAGCATTAATTTCACGTGATTAAAGTAGAAATTAGAATTAAATCAAATAAAATAAAATAGAATAATAGAAATATATTTAATAGAATAAAATAAAATATAGTAAAATAGAAAACAGTGCAATGCAATAGAATACTGTACAATTTGAGCTTTGTGATATTAGAGGGAGGAGTTATAAAATCTGATGGCCACAGGCAGGAACGACTTCCTGTGGCGTTCTGTGGTGCATCGCGGGGGGATGAGTCTGGCACTGAATGTGCTCCTGTGATTGTCCAGCACGCTGTGGAGGGGGTGGAAGGTGTTGTCCATGATGTCCTGCAGCCTGGACAGCATCCTCCTCTCCATCACCTCAGTAAGAGAGTCCAGCTGCACCCCCACAACATCACCGGCCATATGGATCAGTTTATTGAGCCTGTTAGTGTCAGCCACCTTGAGCCTGCTGCCCCAGCACACAACAGCGTACAGGATAGCACTGGCCACCACAGACTCATAGAACATCCTCAGCATCGTCCTGCAGATGTTAAAGGACCTCAGCCTTCTCAGGAAGTAGAGCCGGCTCAGGCCCTTCTTGTAGACGGCCTCTGTGTTCCTGGTCCAGTCCAGTTTGTGGTCCAAATACACTCCCAAGTACTTGTACTCCTCCACGATGTCCACCTGGACCCCACGGATGGAAACAGGGGCCATGGGAGCCTTTGCCCTCCTCAGATCCACAACCAGCTCCTTGGTCTTCGTCACATTGAGCTGTAGGTGGTTCTGCTCACACCATGTGACAAAGTCTCCCACCACCGCCCTGTACTCCTCCTCATCACCCTTGCTGATACACCCCACAACAGCCGAGTCATCAGAAAATTTCTGAAGGTGGCAGGACTCGCTGTTGTGGCCAAAATCAGTGGTGTACAGGGTGAAGAGGAAGGGGGACAGGACTGTCCCCTGGGGGGCCCCTGTATTGCTGACCACCCTGTCAGACACACAGTGCTGCAGACGAACATACTGCGGTCTGCCAGTCAGGTAGTCAACAATCCAGGACACCAGAGGAGCCTCCATCCCCATCGCTGTCAGTTTCCCACCCAGTAAGGACGGCCTGATGGTGACAAAGGCACTGGAGAAATCAAAAAACATGACTCTCACAGTGCTGTCAGGCCTGTCCAGATGGGAGTAGACCCTGTTCAGCATGAAGATGAGGGCGTCCTCAACCCCAAGTCTGGGCTGGTAGGCGAACTGCAGTGGATCTAAGTGGGGCCTGACCTTAGGCTGGAGCTGCTCCAGAACGAGTCTCTCCAGGGTCTTCATGATGTGGGACGTCAGTGCCACTGGTCTGTAGTCCTTGACGTCGTTTGGACACGGCGTCTTTGGTACAGGGACGATGCAGGACGTCTTCCACAGCACAGGGACCCTCTGGAGACTCAGGCTCATGCTGAAGACATGGTGAAGTACTCCACAGAGCTGGGGTGCGCAGGCTTTCAGGACCTTTGGGCTCACCCCGTCTGGGCCTGCAGCCTTGCCTGCGTGGAGTCTCGTCAGCTGTCTTCGTACGTGGTCAGGGGTGAAGGATACCGAGGCGGTGAGTGTAGATGGCGATGCTGGAAGAGGTCCTTCAGTCAGGAGATCAGAGGAGGAGGAGGAGGAGGAGGAGGAGGAGGAGGAGGGAGGTGAGGTTTCCTCATCAGAAGGCAGGGGGCTCCCAGGAGGGGGAGGTGTCGCTGTAGTGGCTGCTGGCTGCTGGTCTACAGGGAGGAGGGGAGGGAGGACAGGGGTTGTGTCAAATCTATTAAAAAACAGATTTAGTTCGTTCGCCCTGTCCACACTGCAGATCTCCCCCTTGCTGCTGCTGCTCCTCTTGTAACCAGTGATGGTCTTCATGCCACTCCAGACCTCTTTGGTGTCATTTTGTTGGAGCTTCCTCTCCAGCTTCCTCCTGTAGCTGTCCTTAGCCTCCCTGATTTTCACCTTCAGGACCCTCTGTGTTGCCCCCACCTCCTCCAAATGTCCATCTCTATAGGCCCTCTTCTTAGCATTCAGACAGTCCTTAATTTCCTTTGTAATCCACGGCTTGTTATTTGAATAACAAAGGACAGTCCTTGTTGGGACAATGGTGTCCACACAGAAGTTGATGTAGCCTGTGATACACTCTGTGAGCTCATTGATGTCCTCTCCATGGGGGTCACAGAGTGCCGGCCAGTCTGTCACCTCAAAGCAGCTCTGCAGTGTGTCCATGGACTCTTCTGACCAGGTCCTCACAGACTTTGTGATGGCTGGCAGTCCTTTCACCAGGGGCACATAGCGGGGGTGAGGTGAATTAGGTTGTGATCTGAGCGTCCCAGTGGGGGGAGGGGGGAAGAGCTGTATGCCTCTCTCACATTAGCATACAGCAAGTCCAGAGTCTTCTCCCCTCTGGTCGTGCAGCTCACATACTGAGTGAAGGTTGGGAGTGTTTTCCTGATGTGGACATGATTAAAGTCCCCAGAGATCATGATGAGAGCACTGGGATTGTCCGTTTGCAGTGATGATATGACGGCGTGTATGACGTTACTCGCCGTCCCGGGGCTTGCGGAGGGGGGGAGGTAAACAGCCACCAGGATGGTATGAGAGATCTCCCGGGGTAAATAATAAGGCCGAAGTCCCACGGCTAACAGTTCTATACACGGGCTACAGATACGCTTCTTCACCGTAATGTGACCGGGATGACACCACTTGTTGTTAACGAGAACAGCAAGTCCCCCTCCCTTTCTCTTACCGCTCTCGGTGACATCCCGGTCGGCCCATACAGTCTGGAAGCCAGAGAAGGAGACGTTGAAGTCAGGAGTCTCCGGTTGCAGCCACGTCTCAGTGAAGCACATAAGGCTGCAGGTACGATACTCCGTCTGACCCCTGACCAGCGCTGTCAGCTCGTCCATTTTATTCCCCAGGGACCTCACATTTCCCATGATGAGAGAGGGGAGACTCGGCTTATAACTCCTCTTCAAAAGCCTCCGTCGTCTCGGTCCTACGCCTTTCCCTCGTAGCTTTTTTCCTCCTCTACACCCCCTGTGTGTTTTCCTCCTTATTTCCGTGAGCATACCTGGGTGTATGTCCGGAGTTGAGGTCGCTGAGCCGGCCAGCTTCAGCGCGATCAGCTGTTCCCTGCTGTAAACAAAGCGGGGCTGCAGCAGTACGGCGGTCTGAGTGTGCAGCAGTGATTCCATGATTAGAGTTATAGAAAAGAAGAAAAACTACTTCCTTTTTTCAGAAGTGAGCACCACTTCACACCTAAGACAGGAAAAAAGAAACGATGAACAAAGAAGTAAAAAGTAGTCTTTTCAGTAGAAAAACAAAAAACAAGTAGGAGCAACTTCCACAGGCAGCTTGCGTTGTTGACGCATGCGCACACGCATGAAGCCCATTTTGAAGGAGCCACAGACTGAGGACAACCAGGTGTTCAGACTTAATAGCCTGCTGAAACGACCCACGCCCCGGTCACAGGTGGGGGTGGGGCCAGAAATGAAAACGCGCAGATGGCACTGATTGACTACTCTGAACAGGTGGAGGAAATCTTGTTTGAGACGTTCAGAATACTGCTTGGGAATGTCATTCGTACCTGCGTGGATGATGATCTTGGTGACCTGTGGATATGATTTCCTGATGTCGGGGATTTGCTTTGTGATGTCCATAACGGTGGCACCCGGGAAAGACAGCGTGACCGCCCCCCTCATGCGCACGTTTCTTATTATGGAGTCTCCAATGATGAGGGTTGATGGTGGAGCCGTTCGAGGTGGAGGCGGGCATGTGGCCGTTTTCCCGTTATTAACGGACCCTAAAAGGCTCTTCTCCTGGCGCTGTACCGGGCGGGCTAAGTTGGAGTTGGAGTGGGAGGCAAGCGGGAGTGGTGGGAACTCCTGTTCGTCCCCCAAGTTGTACCTGCATTCCAGGTGAGGAGAGAGAATCCGGGCCGGTGAGGAGGACGATCCCTCCCGCGTTGCCTCTGGGTGAGGGAGCCCACCGGAGCGTCTGTTGCCCTGCTCCCTGAGCAGCCGGCGGCGATGGGAGGCCAGCCTCTCCCGCAGTTTGCTCCACTGTTCCTCCGTGGACTGCACTGCCCTCCGGTTGGCGGGTGCAGAGAAGACATCGGCAGGTGTGTCAGATGGCAATGACACCGCCGGAGATGGAGTGGGATCGACAGCGGGAGGTGGAGGCAGGACACCGGCAAGTGTAGATTCCGCAGCGGAGGTGGTGACAGCGGTGGCCGGTGGCGTAGAGGCAGCGGCAGCGCCAACTGAGTCCGAGTGTGTAGACCCAGAAGGGCAGCCCGCAGTGTCGGTGTTTAAACCAGCTTCCCTCGGATCTCTCCGGCCGTCATCCTGCAGCACCGTATAGTGATTGCTGAGGAGGAGCCGCGGGGGAGAGTATGATTGTTTCCCCCTGCTTTTGTGTCCACGAACCACGACCTCCGTCCAGGATTCCCGGGCATTAGGCGTTGAGCAGGAGGATGGACGTGGGCGCACAGGATCCCACAGCAAGGAATCCGAGATTTCGCCGTGGATAGCCAGTAGCCTCTTGGACTCAGATGCAGCAATGTCGATGTAGCTTGAGAGCATGGAGTCCTTCCTCTGTAGCTCATCGGAAAGCCTGCGGATGTCCTCTCTCAGGTTAGTCACCTCTCTTTTTGTAAGAGAAAGTGTAACACAGCCTTCACAGTGAGCAGTCCTCATGTGTGAGATCGACGCCATGCCGTTGCTAGGGTAAACAACCCAGCGCGGCAGAAGCCAGTGAAATTCCTTGGCGATTAAAAGTGTAAGAAACTGATCAATGATTAAAGAAAGTTAAAATCCCGAGTCTTTGGCGGTTAAAATTCAAACACACTTGAGATAAAAACCCAGGGACACTTAAAAACAACCCAAAAATAGATTTTAAAGCAGCGTCGTTCTGACACAGCAAAATCCGCGTGTGACGTCATCAAACGTCGACATAACAAGGCGCTACAAGAACTACTAACAAGTGTTATCTCAAGACACTTTACAATAGAGCATAAAGCTTCACTTTGTTTCGTGTTTTTGCTGTGTTCTGCATTAGTTTTATAGCATTATATGAAAAAAGGCCCTTTTCCCCTGTCTTTTTTGCTCCCTTGTTGATATTCTAGCTCCTATCGGTCTGAAAAAGTACACCAGCATTGACCTAGAACACATCAATCAAGCATGTGCCGTTTGGTCCAAATCTGTTGAAGAATCTGTGAGATTTTGACCTTTTATGGCCTTTTGGGCATTAAAGGGACACACCTCCAAACTCCAAACCTTTGCCATGTGGCCTCCTGTTGGTCTAGGAGGCTGATATCGTAGATACCGACTCACAGGGGCCCTTAGTACTTGTGGTCCAGATTTGGTTCCAATTAGATAAAAAATTAGGTCCAGGGTCTATTTCCAGTGGTAGGATGGTCTCAGAGTCTAAGATTCTAACAGGACAGGATTTTCAAAGAGGGACCAAGGTCAAATTCTTTTCTGCTGAGACCCCAGGGCTGATCTTATAGTATGTTATACTAGGCTATATTTGGAGAGGAACTGTGGTGGTTTGGTGTCTCTGTGACCTTCCTGTGAGCCTTGGCGCCATCTTGAAATGTCCCATTTTTGGACTTTAAAGCCCCATAAATCAGTAATTTTTGCATTAAATGGGCTGAAACTTTAAAAGGTGATTTAGCTAACCTCCATGAACAATTGATTGTAAGAGCAAGTCTCTAGGTCAATCATGGAGCTACTTCCTGTTTGAGAGGGGCTAGCAAGATGGTTTTAGATTAGTATGATTTAATAGTTTTCAGAGGTCCCAGATCCCAGGTTTCAGCTCTCTAAGTGTCACAGAGGTGACATGAGAGCAAAAAAGCAACAGTGGTGAAAAACACATGTCTTTTTGGGTCTGGTTCGTGCCTAAAGGCCCCTGGAGGTCTGTAAACGAGCATGAGTATCCACATTAACCTCTATGTAGAACCTGTTAAGTTTAATGCATTTTGATTATGGAATGTGTGAGATATTGACCTTTTTTGGCCTATTTGGACAATAAAGAGTTAATCGTCAAGTGAGAAACAGGCCAATGCTCGGGCCCCTTTGGAGCTAGCACTCTGAAAAAAAATATGGAAAGTCAGGGGGTGGCCTAGTATTACAGTCTGCGATTTGGTGTCAATAGTCCCATAAATGAAAGAGCAGGAAATTTTTTTACATGTTAAGAGGCCTCAGGCTTCATCACTACTAGTAGGCCTCATTGCTGAAAAGAGGAGGTTCCCATCGGGCTAGACTCATGAAAATACATACAGTGCTTCATGTGACTCCCCTGAATAGCCCCACTACCTCTCAGAATTAAGGGCTAATCTTATAGTATGTTATGCTAGGCTATATTTGGAGAGGAACTGTGGTGGTTTGGTGTCTCTGTGACCTTCCTGTGACCCCTGGCGCCATCTCGAAATCTTTCATTTTTGGACTTTGAAGCCCCATAAATCAGTGATTATTGCATTAAATGAGCTGAAACTTTAAAAGGTGATTTAGCTCACCTCCATGAACAATTGATTGTAAGAGCAAGTCTCTAGGTCAATCATGGAGCTACTTCCTGTTTGAGAGGGGCTAGCAAGATGGTTTTAGAACAGTATGATTTTAGAGTTTTCAGAGGTCCCAGATCCCAGGTTTTTGGCCATTTGGGCCTATTTGGACAATAAAGAGTTAATCATCAAGTGGAAAAAAAGCCCTTGTTTGGGCCCCTTTCCAGCTATGGCCTTGAAAATTAATTCGGAAATCCAGGGGGAGGCCTAGAAGTTGTGTCTCTGATTTGGTATAAACAAACTCATAAATAAGGGAGCACACCTTATTTTTACATGTTTGAAGAAGTCAGGCTTCATCACTACTAGTATCCTCACTGCTGGAAAGTGTGGGTTCCCATGGATTTAGATGCTTGAAAACTAATAAAGTGCTTCATGTCACTGCCCTGAAAACCCCAACAACATGTCAGACCTCTACTTCACTGTGATGTGGCTTAATATGTAGCACAAATGTTTCCAGAAAGGTCAGGGGTTCAATTTTTTTTTCTGCTGAGACCCCAGGGTTGATCTTATAGTATGTTATACTAGGATATATTTGGAATGGATTTGTGGTGGTTTGGTGTCTCTGTGACCTTCCTGTGACCCCTGGCGCCATGTCAAAATGTCACATTCACCTCCGTGAACAATTGATTTCAAGGGCAAGTGTCTAGGTTGTTCCTGGAGCTACTTCCAGGTTGTGAGGCGCTAGCAAGATGGTTCCAAAAGCATATGATTTTATTTTTTTCAGAAGTTCCAATTACATATATATATATATATATATATATATATATATATATATATATACACTCCACAAGCGTGCAGTCCGAGGAACAACTAAGATACTGTGCTGGACCTTCAAGCTCCCAGGCCTCGAGGAACCGAGCTGAAGAGGATGAACAGCCCCCCACCCCACCAGGGGAGAGGGGGGTGGGTGATCTTTTTTGAAATGTCCTTAAAAGCCTTTAATTAATGTTGAATGTTGGACTGGGAGACACAATAAGAAAGATACCATGACATGATATTTAATGATGATATGATTATGATATTTTCCACATAATATTAACACAATAAGATTTTAAATAAAGTATTATCAATGATGTGAATATGATATTGTGATTACTGTATGAGTCAAGGAAAGCACTGAAACAAGCAAAACAGTCCAGTAAGTTGATCACTTAAATTACTAATGTATTTCAGTCTTTATTCAGTCTTTCAGTCTTTAAAACCGGGATCAGAAGTAAATGTACTTTCTAACCCCCTATATTTTGCTGATCACTGTTCTTCTGGAAATTCTAAATAATTCTACAAAATCAACACAGAAACTTTGTAGTATTTTTATGGGTTTAAACTTGATTTAATCCTACTTTAATTTACATAAAATGTAATTTATCACAGGAGGAATTCAGTAGTTAATAGTCTCTTTTCCATATGAAACACTACAATAAAACATTAATGCATTACTGATAACATCTAAAATAAAATATTAAAAATATACAAAACAGAATACAAATATAGTACAAGCAGGGTATATTCTGAGAGAGGCTCAGTATTTTACTTTTGATACTTACTACTTTTTTATTGCCAATCAATTTTAATGCAGGATTTTTTTAGAAATATAACAGTATATAAACATTGTGGGGTCACTTCTTCCACTTCTTCCACTTCTTTGTGCAGATATATAAAGTTCTTGTACTTTAATGTAAGTTTACAGCCTGTAAAGAGGCCTGAGAGTCAGGGCTGATATTGTGGTGCACTGAGCTCTGCAGCTTTAATGGCCCATCAGGGGGAGGGGCTGCTCACCCCCCGCACCTGGCTGTGAGTGAGTGGGGGATGGACGGTGAGCACAGCCTGAGCACAGCTAGCTGCTTCACCTTTGCTGCTGCAAGATGGAGGAGAGAGGAAGTTTTTTTTTTTTTTTTTTAACTTTATTTACAAAATTCAACAATAACAGTTCACAATTTCATCGACAACAATGTACGCTCGAGGTAGTGTGTATCTCATAGTATAAAACAGATATAAAAAGGCAGAGAAATACATCATACAATTCACAAAATTCAAAAATAAATAAAAATATATAAGAAAAATGTACATTAAATGAAATCAAATTCAACACATAGAGTTCTTGTCTTCACAGCTTTGGGGTTACTGCAAAGTTTTAAAGTGTCAAGGTAGAATTTTAAATATGCAAGGAAGACAGGTTGGGTTTTTGTTTTGAAAATTTGCTGGTGTGTACATGGAATTTTGCTAAAAGTACAATAAAGTTGATGATATATGTTTTTTTAATAGGCAAAGTATCATCAAAGCAGCCAAATAAAATAAATTCAATTTTAAATTTGAGTTGAGTATTCAGTTTTCTGTTCAACAACATGTTAAGGTCCTGCCAAAATTTCCTATGTAATGACCATGTTTTTTTCCAGTCAATATCAATATATAGATTATTCCAGTAAAATACTGAAGTAGGCTTACAGATTGTATTTCTCAGGATTAAATCTCTTATACATTTATTGTTTGTTTTACTATTCAGGAAAGGATCTCAGTTCCCTATATATAAATCAGATGGGGTGGTTTCTACGGTGGCCCTGAAGTGCAAAACACAACGGCAAATAACTAAACACATTGGCAAATAACTAAACACAACTGCAAATAACTAAACACATTGGCAAATAAACTAAACACAACTGCAAATAACTAAACACATTGGCAAATAAACTAAACACAACTGCAAATAACTAAACACAACTGCAAATATAACTAAACAGATTGGCAAATAACAAAACACATTGGCAAATAACTAAACACAACGGTAAATAACTAAACACATTGGCAAATAACTAAACACAACGGCAAATGACCAAACACACTGGCAAATAACTAAACACATTGGCAAATAAACTAAACACATTGGCAAATAACTAAACACAACTGCAAAAAAACTAAACACATTGGCAAATAACTAAACACAACTGCAAAAAAACTAAACACATTGGCAAATAACTAAACACATTGGCAAATAACTAAACACAACTGCAAATATAACTAAACACATTGGCAAATAAACTAAACACATTGGCAAATAACTAAACACAACTGCAAAAAAACTAAACACATTGGCAAATAACTAAACACATTGGCAAATAACTAAACACAACTGCAAATATAACTAAACACATTGGCAAATAACTGAACACTTTGTTGAATAACTAAACACATTGGCAAATAACTAAACAAAACGGCAAATAACTAAACACAACTGCAAATAACTACACACATTGGCAAATAACTAAACACATTGGCAAATAACTAAACACAACTGCAAATAACTAAACACATTGGCAAATAACTAAACACAACTGCAAATAACTACACACATTGGCAAATAACTAAACACATTGGCAAATAACTAAACACATTGGCAAATAACTAAACACATTGGCAAATAACTAAACACAACTGCAAATAACTAAACACATTGGCAAATAACTAAACACAACTGCAAATAACTAAACACATTGGCAAATAACTAAACACAACTGCAAATAACTAAACACAACTGCAAATAACTAAACACATTGGCAAATAAACTAAACACATTGGCAAATAAACTAAACACATTGGCAAAAAAACTAAACGCAACTGCAAATAACTAAACACATTGGCAAATTAACTAAACACAACGGCAAATAACTCCAGCTCTACCAGAAGAGGTAGGTACTTATGGCGGTATTTGTCGTTGGTGATTGGACGAGAGAGAGAGAAGGAGAACGTGCTTGATTGGACGAAAGCACCGTTTAACCTTTGACCAGGAAGTTGTCGGGAAAATAGCAACGGTTCACAAACGTAGCGGCCATTATACTCGAAGACGGCTGAAGGTGGGAGATGTACTGTCCGAATTGTGGAAAGGAGGCGGTTGAAAACGGATTTTCTAATGAACTACAGCTTAATATTGACTATAAAATTTTATTGATAGTTATATTCATGGAAAACCCAATTTTATTGTCTTAATTTTGCATATTGCATGGTAATTCTCCTGTATGTGTACGCCTGTAATGTATGTGACGTTAAAGTATATTATCTATTGCTCCCCTAGCATCTCATACTATCCCATCTGGCCCAACTCCAACCTTAGCAACTTTTCTGGAATACCGGAGAAGAAAAACTGAGGAGAGGCAAAAATTCTCTCTAGGGAAAATGGAGAGGAAGAAAAAAGAAAAAAAGAAAGTTCAGTTAAGTTGGTTATAACTCCAAGTGAGAATGATTAACTGTTACAGTTTTTCACAATTGCTTAAAGCACAATTTGGAAATGGTGCAAAATGTTTAAAACACTACACATAATTAGCACAACCACACACAATGAGCAGAACACCCCAGATCCTGTGCAAAATAAAACACTCTTGTAAAAACTATGTACACATTTACAAGAACCATTTTATGTTACCATATGAAACACACACATTTCATAAGGCTTAATTCTCTTTGATACAGTCACACACTGCTGTGTTAAACTTAAAACACTGAGCAATTCTACCTCTCAGTGATTAGACTGCTGTAAGTGAAGTACACAGAGAAAGTGCAAATTCACAACATGGTAAATTCAGCAACACAACACAAGGTCAGTGCAGCAAATTATTGAAAATAAGTACTATTCCTCTTCATGTAAAATCAGTCAACATAGACAATCACAACAAACATATCCCAACACTGCAACCCCAGAAAATAGACAAATAAAAATACTGTACTACCAATACAGGTTCACAGTACTGTACTGTAAAAGGAGAAAGCAAAAAGACATTTGGCCCTCTAATTCTTTGACATTCTCCTGCTTCAAGTCTACCTTTTCCTCGGCCTCTACCTCCTGCTCGTCCTTCTCAGGTTCCCCCTCTCACCCTCACTCTTCTTCCTCTGACTCCTTCCATTCTGGTTGAAAGCAGGTGAATTCCCCTGCTGCAGTTTTAAAGTGCTCCAACCTTTTGGTGTGTCTACAATAAAGCAATAGTGTTTGGACATCTGATGTGTGTGTTTAATCAAATGGCTCATGGGTGTGCTGATTTGTCAATCAGTGCTTTGGAATTGTAAGGATGTGACACCATGATATACTTCTGTGTCTGATGTATACAAGTGTGTTAAGTGTTTCACAAATCACTGTGTATTGTTCTGCAAAAATTGTGAGGCTGACTTTGTGTTTATAGTGGTGGAAATCTGGTCCAGTGTTTTGCTCCTTGAGTGTAAGGTGCTGATAATTTTGCAAGTATTTTGTTTTTAGTGTTCATACAATCGTAAAAATCTGTAACTCGTTACAGTGATAACATTCCCCATCATTCATGAAGGATGTGATTTTAAAAAAGCTCAACATAACCAAGCTATGCACAAGTAGAATCAATTTGTGCTTGTATTGAAATTGTATATTCAGGTTTTCAGTAAAGTATCTTTATATCCGTTATTCAATGACTTTTTAATAAGGTCAATCAACTATTGATGAAAGATGTACCAACCATTATTACCAACTGTTTGTACCCAAACTTAACCTCCAAAAATCTATTGTTCACTGGGTTAAGAGGTAAAAGTTTGTTTCACTCTTTGAAGATATTTGCAATTTGTTCTTGGACAGTTTGGATATACTAGTAACATAGCAAGTAATTTTTTGTTACGTTCACATTTTTATTTTGTGTGCGTGTGTTTTTTAACATTGTTCACTACCAGTCCACATCTTTTCTCTTCCAGATTACTGTTGGCTTGATGGCCATTCAGAAGGGTGTACTTAAGCCACAGCGTGGTAAAAATGTCTCCCTAACAACGGACTCTGACATCACTGCTGCAAGTCTGCTTAATCAGGCTGTAAAAAAATTAAGGGACTTCAACAAAGACGTGGATGACGGACCTTTCCTCCTTCTGTATCCTGATGGCACAGAAGTTATTAATATTCCTGGGACACAAAAACCATTTACCCCTGAGGCATACAAGGCAGAAATAGGCAAGCCATATCAACGGATCACTGTTTTTATCTGCCTGAAAAAGGACTTTGAAGAAGGTAGGCTATGGTGTTTGTGTGTGTAGTTTTGCTGCACAGAGCTTTAGTTTAAAAAAATTTAACGTTATCATTTTTTAAAGCCGGCTTGATTTGTTTTCATGTTTTGCAGTTGGAGCAGTGTCAGACATATCTGATTCGGACTCAGAGATTGTCATAAAAAGTTCCTCAGAGTTTGATCTTGCTGAAACACTGGTAAGTACTATTTAAAGATAATTATGGCAAACTTTTTTTAACATTTAATGGCCAGATTTTACTATCTGGAATCAACACTATAGACATCAACAAAGTCAATCTTACTAGTTGCAATTGCATTTTGAATATCTGGAATTTTCATTCAAAATTTCACCAGTCGAAACTACAGATCAAGATATCTATAATTCAGTTTTGCCAAGTCAAAACTGAATTATAGATATCTGCATGGTTATTATGGATAAGAAGAAACATGTTGCGGATATCTGCAAAGCTCTTTTTTTAATGTATTTTGTGGGCATTTTGTGCCTTTATTGATAGGAGAGAGACAGTGGATAGGCTTGTGAAAGGGAGGGAGGGAGTAGGGTAAGACACTGCAAACTGGTCACAGGCGGGATTCAAACCTGGACCTGCAAAAGCCAGTCCATGTGGTGCCTGCTAGCTAACCACTCCACCAAACCAGCACCCCTGTAAAGCCCTTTGTGACTATGAAGAACTTAATTACAGATATTGGCAATGGATATTTAATTAAGCCATTGAATGTTAAAAGGGCTTGCCATAGATTTTTTTGCTTATCCTTTTTGTGGTACCACCATCACATTAACCTTTGTTGTTCTTTACATATGACCAGTAGAAGTCAGAAAATTTTTGAATTTGAAATGAATCATTTGCTTTGCTTCAGCCATGGGAGCCTCAGCATGAGAGCAGTCCTTTACCAAATGTGACAGAGACAGAGTGAGTTATGTTAAATGAATATCATTGTATATTGTGTGTTGATTTATACCACAGGAATTTTAACTTAATGTGTGATTATTGGAACATGTACTATACTTAAATGCATTGCCAGTATTGTGCCGAAAAGTGAGTAACTCCCTAAAAATGACCGCCCCCGTAGAAAAGTGACTGCGTAGATTATCCTAATTCTCACCGTCACCCTAACACTTAACCTAACTCAGTTGGGGCAGTCGTTTTTGGCAGGCAGTCTTTTTTTTTGGCACAACACTGGGTTATCATCTAGATTCTTGTTTTGTTTTGCAGTGTCAACAATATATTTCATAAAACACAATGATTTATGTTTGTATGTCCTCTCAGGAAAGGTGCTGGGGATCTTCAACTCACTAATGAAGTACAACAGGTATTGAACTATTGTTATAGTAATACAAAGTGGAGGTGTGTATCTTTATTGTCCCAATAATGCAACTACTTTATGATTACCCATTTGTTGATTTGACTCAATGTGATTACATAATCAGTTTCATCAGTTCCTCATATGTCTGTAGTGTCACACATGGCTTTTTATCAATCAACACAAAGAGGCAAATATGAACTTGTTGTTTGGAGGTTGTTACGTTGCAAAAAAAAGTGTAATTACAGACAGATAGAAAGATTGATCAATCGATCTATGTGCCACTAACAGGATCTGGTCTAGCTGGCACGTAATCACAGAGCTGGCTTTTCTGATAACTGTCCAGCCTGTTCATGTCCCCGGGTCTGTTGCTGCTCCCCCAGCAGACCACCGGAGGTGGGGGTGGGGTGTTAGGGAAACAAAGTATAGTCTGGACTGGTATGGTGTTATGCTCACAGAACTTTATATATTCTGTGCAGTTGGACACCTTATTGATATCCTCACTGTGTGGCTCACAAAGTAAATCCCAGTCTGTGGAGCCATGCAGTCCCGCCTCTTTACAAGCCTCATAGAAACGGGGTTGTACATTGATGTCAGTAGGAGGAGGTCGTAGGGCTGAACGATTTTAGGAAAAGATCTAATTGCAATTTTTCTGGCAGATATTGCAATTCATGATTTTTTTTTTCCAAATCAAACTTCAGTGCAAAATTCACTTTGTTTACAGTACAGACAACAGTAAGGAAATACACGATGAAAAACGCTTAACACATTATTCACCTTCAATAGTGATGATAAATATTCTGTTTTTTATTAACTTCTACTCCTAAACAGAGGCTTTTTGTTGTTGACCTGCTTACCAGCACTTTTAACATATAGATTGTCTACAAATTTGTAAAACAGTATGTGTATAATACTTGACACAACAGATCCTGAGTCAGTCAGGAGCGCTGCAAAAGAAATTGCTGCTTTGGCGATCACAAAATTGCATTGTCTAAAATTGCGATTTCGATCTGAAAACAATAAATCGTTCAGCCCTACACTCTGGCGTTTATCTGTTGGGTTAGTACATTTATTTTAATTACACACAGTGTGAATTTTTTTCATTTCTTTGATTTCAGGTTATAGATCTGGATACAGCTGATCATGACCCAGGTACAAGCGGGTGTTTTGCTGGCAAGAGCTCTTGTTACAGGTGTGTTGCATCTTTTGTGTGGTAATTTATGAGTTGGACTGTGTTGTCGAAGTTGACAAAGCTGGATCAGCTGGGTAGCCATTTGATTGCGAAAGTTTTGGGTAATCATCTACATGTTTATGTATTTTTGTTTCATGTATATCGTGTGTCCATGATCTTTTCACTTTGCAGAAATTACACCAACCTGTTTCAACCTATCATAATTGAGGATGATGAAGTTGAAGCTCCCACTATTCAAGAAGAAAAAGAGCTGCCACCAGAAGAAGCTGTGTAAGTTATATAGGCATTCATATTAAATCAACCAGCATCTAGTTTTGGTTGCCTGGTTTTCTACATAATTATGTTATGCAGAGCAGGACTATTAGTCAGTTGAGAAATCTCTCTCTCTATATATATACACACTCAGTCTGAAGTATGGTTTCCTCTTTTCTTTTTTCTTTTTTTTTTTTTTTTAGAGAGACAAGTGTTAAGGCGCCTGAAATTATTGCACGTTTGGCCCTTGCGATTGACCACAAGAAAGTCAGCAGGTTTAATATATCAAGGTCAGATGTCTGGGATGGAGCTGTGAGAGGATTTCGTCCCAGTTCATACTCTGATAACAACGACTTGTTCATCAAGTTTAATGATGATGCTGGCTGCTTTGAGGAGGGGTTGGACACAGGTGGATCAAGGCGTGAATTCCTCACACTCCTCATGAATCATCTCAGAAATCGCCCAATCTTCAATGGCCCTCCAGAAAGCCGTTATCTTGTGTACAATTCCAGAGGTGGGTTTTTTGTTACCTCATAGGTTTGAATGTGCTTTTTGTTTCTAAAAGCTAAACATTTAACCCATTTTGCCCCACCGGCAACAATTGTTGCTGAAGTGTATCACTGTCATTTTCTACTCGCAACAAAAAAAATTCAGAACTAGTAATGCAACTTTTTGCACTTATGTGTAAGTAGGCTTGGATAAAGATTTTGGTTTATATAATACAGTTTTCAAGTAGTCCCTTTCACATGACATCATCTGCTTCCTGCTCCTTCTGGTGGAAGACATGAAGTATACAAATTATCTTGGAAAGAGGTCATTTTCATAAATTTCCTATGCTTTTCTCCAAAACATATTTATGATTATTTAATCATTCAAGTCTCAAGAGCAACCCTCTACCAATTTTGTTTAACTGGGATAAATATTTATTTGTTCATGGGCTTATTTCTGTGAGTGGCAACAAAAGTTGCCAGTGGGCACATAGCTTGTAACTAACTAAAGGAAAACACTTTCTGCAGGATTTTAGTTATTTCAAATTGTAGAATGAGGTTCACTGGTGCATTTAGGTCCTCTTAGAATACTCTTCCAAATAAATAAATTCACAGGTATTCAAGACCTGTGTCTGTAGGATTTTGATATGTTACCATAAATTGTCTTGCTATTTGCTAAGCAGCCTTTCCCCGGTAACTAACATCAGTATGGAAACCTGTTCCTGTCGATCCTATAGCAGCACACCTTTCTCATAATTATGACTTTGTTATCTCATAAATTTGACTTTTTCTGACAATAATAAGTTTTTATCTCATAGTAATGAGTTTTTCTCTCATTCTCAGTTTTTTTTTTGAAATTCTTTATTTTTCTGGTTCTGAGATGCAGAAGTCAGTGTACATAGTATCATAAAGATACAAACTTCAAAGACAGAGTTCCAATCTCTCCGCAAATCAGTCTTTTCTTTTTATTTAGGTATTAAGAACAAAAACAAACAGGTGGGAGTAGAAGTGTGTACATAAAAACCAAAAATACAACATAAGAAATCTCGAGTGGCAAAAAAAAAAACAAACAAAAACAAAAAAAAAACAAAAAAAAACAAAAAAAAAAAAGGAAATTAATATAAGTGTGTATATACATACATGCGCACACATGCACACACTTTAACAAGTATATACAATCTCATACATGTATATATACATACACACACACACATAAAAAACGCGGTTTGAGAAACTGCAAATTCCTCAGATATTCAACTCAACAAAATCTGTTTGAATAGGTCTGACATATTTAACCCATCTGACCCACAGCTTTACAAAAACATCTTTTTGTAAATGTAAACAGAAATGAATTCTTTCCATAGTATATATATCATTTACAATTTTAATCCACTCCTGTATTGTTGGGGGTTCAGGAAGCAACCATCGTTTGGTAATAGCTTTTTTGCAGGCTGTGATCAGTATGCAGAAAATGTATTTGTCACTGTGTCTTGTCTGAAAATCGACATTTCCTAAAAATAGGGTGTCAAACTGTAGGGGTATGTCTGTTTCAATAATAGATGTTAAAGCTTTATGAAACTCTGACCAAAATGATTTTATCACAGGGCAATCCCAGAAAATGTGCCAGTGGTTGGCTCCCTGAAGCCCACATTGCCTCCAACATTTAGTGTCTCCTGCAAAGTATGCTTTCTGTTTTGGAGTTATAAAAAAGCGGATACAGCATTTCCAACTAAATTCTCGCCACACATGAGAACTTGTGCATTTCCATACATAGTTCCACATATTTGACCAACTTTCATCTGGTAGTGAGAAATTACCATCTCTCTCCCATTTCTGTTTGACATATTCTGTTGTGTGGTTTTGTTTTTTCATGAAAATCTTGTAGAGCTTAGATATAATTCCCTTGTTGGAACAGTTCTGATAAGCACCAATAAACAACTTCAGCATAGGATCCTCAAGATCTGTTTCATTTTTTATATTGTGATCAAAATAACTTCTTACTTGAAGATATCTATAAAATTCAACATTTTCAAGGCCATATTTTCTCTTTAAATACTCAAAATCTCTAAATTGGCCTTTGTCTGTCAGGGACAGAAATGTTGTTATTCCTTTTGAGATCCATATCTTAAATCCTTGATCCATTTTGTTAGGTTTAAAACCTGGATCATAGGCACACCACTGAAGTAATTGCATTTTGTCAATAAGTTTATATTCTTCTGTAACTGTTCTCCAAGTTTTTAACTGGGTTTTAATCAGAGGATTTTGAACAGCATCTAAAGCTCTTCCTAGATTCTTAAAAACTAGCATTGCTTGAATTGGAGGGTTATTCATTGTGGAGAGTTCAATATCTTTCCACTCTCATTCTCAGTTTTAATCTCATAATTATGACTTTTTATCCCATAGTTTTGACTTATGACTTTTATTTCATAAATATGACTTTTTATCTCATAATCATGACTTTATGTCATAATTATCTGATAGTCTCACAATTTTGACTTTTTTTCTCATAACTATGACTTTTTATCTCATAATTATGACTTTATATCTTTATTATAACTTTTTATCTCAATTATGACTTTATCTCATACTTATGATTTTTTTCTCATAATTATGATTTTATTTGTCATTATTATGACTTAGTATTTATTTTGTATTTTATAAGTTCCCTGAATTTCTTTTTTTTAAAGGGCTTCCATACATTAGCTTGTGTTTCACTGAGGTAAAAAAAAATGTTGATGTGCAGTTGGAGGTGCACCTTTCTTGACACACAAGTAGTTATCATAGCCAATGGCCATGACCACAACACAAGTCAGAAGAAGGCTATTTTCTTTAAAATAGCCTTCCACAAATAGCCTTGTGGACTTTTGGGGTTGAAAACAGCCACTTTGAGTAAAATTTTCTCAGTTATTTAACCGTAACTTTTCTTGTATTACAGCAAATTGAATGAATCTTGGGCAGAAAGCTTATTTTTACATACATTATGTAAATACGATTTAAAATTTTTCAAAAGGTCAATAGGTCACTGTGGACAAATTTACTGTACACTAGTACTGTTATGGCTGTTTTCAGCCACTATACTTTTAACTGCTCTAAAAAAAAAATCAGATCAATTTTTTTTATTACTTTGTCGCTTATATATCTTCATTCACTTCTGCCCTGCTCAGAACTACCAAGCATTGGAAAATGAATAATACATTTAACCTCTTAATGGCCATTTAAAGAAATATGGGATGGATTATGGGAAGGGTACAGCATCACATGACCTATTTTTTAATATAAAACATGTTCAGAGACAGAAATTTTTTTACGTGGCATTATAGTCTTACATATGTTAAAGATTAGTAGCATCATTGATTTTTAATCATTTTTCATTTATTTTGTAATATTTTCTTTTTATTATTTTTTCAAAAAGTTGGGCAGGTACTGTGATGGCTGTTTCTAGTCAATATACTTTTAAGTGCTCTAAAAACTAGGGCTGTCACTTTAGTGCGTTAATTAGATTAATTAATTACACAAAAATTAATGCACTATGAAAATTAATCACAGATTAATCATAGCACACAAACATTTTCATATTGTCCAGCTGGAGGACCCGTACATGGCAGTGGCACGTCACTTCACACATGCGTCTCTAGTCAAACCAAACAAAGCCCAGGTGACAACAGGAATGGCATATTTAAGACTTAGTCTTATTTTATTTTTGAATTTATTTATCTATATTTGTACTACATTCTTTAATAATGCATCAGGCCTAATTGTTTTGCTGGATGTCCTCGACCTTTTTCTTATTTTGAATTTGATTTATGAAACACACTTCAAGTGTAATTTGAGTTGCGTGATTGAGCTTAGAACTTTCTGGACAAGTTGCCCTGACTTTGGTTTTATTTAGTCACCAATAAAAATGTGGATTTACAAATCTTCACTTCTTAGTGTATTCATTTGATTAGTCATGCACTACAATTTTATAATATCCTAGAATTCAAATTCTTAATTTGGGTACTTTAAGAAGATATGAGATTAAAATGTGATTAATTTGATTATATATCTATATCCAGTAATTAATAAGATTAATTTTTTAATCGTCTGACAGCACTATCAAAAACATAAGAGATCAATTTTTTTTTTCTACTTTTTTTTTGCTCAGATCTCTTAATCCACTTCTGCCTTTCTCAAAATTACCAAGCATTGAAAAAAAATAAAACATTTAACCTCTTAATGGCCATTTAAAGAAATATTGGATGGATTATGGGATGGATGCAGCATCAAATGACCTATTTTTCAATATAAAAAAAGATCAGAGACAGAATTTTTTTTACGTGGGATTATAGTCTTAGATATGTCAAAGATTAGTAGCATCATTGATATTTAATCATTTTTCATTTATTTTGTAGTATCATTTTTTTTTCAAAATGTTAGGCAGGCACTGTGATGGCTGTTTTCAGCTACTGTACTTTTAACTGCTCTAAAAACATATCAGATCAATATTTTTTTTACTTTTTTATGCTTAAATTTCCTAAACCACTTCTGCCCTGCTCAAAACTACCAAGCATTTAACAAAACATAAAAATTGTAACCCTTTGAGGACTGTTTCAAGAAGTAAGGTCTCTTATCATGGGTAAAACACGAATCAACCCATCTTCATTATAAAAAATATAAAGAAGTTTCATGTGCCTTTAAGGTGTCAAGATTTGTTATTTATTTTTTAATGCTTGGTAGTTTTGGGTAGGGCAGAAGTGGATTAAGAGATTTATGTGAAAAAAGTAGAAAAAAATATTGATCTGATATGTTTTTAGAGCAGTTAAAAAAGTTAGTGGCTGAAAACTGCCATAACAGTCACAGTGTATGGTATACTTTAACAGTCCACAAGGGTTAAAACAAAGTACAACATGGAAAAAAGAAATACATAACATGATTCAGAGGGACTCAACTGATGAAATTATATGTCTTATAGCTCAGAAAAAAATTTGGGCATGAATGGGTTAATTAAGTTTTCCTGTGAGTATTTGATTTTGTTTGTCATTTGCAGGTATGGATGTAAATTAACAATGATATTTTTGTGGTCTGTATAACAGCTGTCAGGGAAGATGAATATTTTCTGGCAGGAAAGATGATTGCTGTATCCATTGTACACGGAGGACCAGCACCACATTTCCTATCGAAGGACCTTGTTAACCACCTGATAGGGAATTCGAGTTTCAGCGCCACTGTGGAAGTTGTACAAGATGAGGAGATAGGGAAAGTTCTACGTCAGGTGGGGAGATGGCTTAGGTTCAAGAAATAGAAATAGAGGTGACCTGAACATTTTATCAGATCAGATTAAGACTGTAACACTCCATAGAGACATTTTTTTTCTCCTGAAGGGACAGATTAAAACCCCTCTTCTTTTTATGTCTTTATTCATTCAATGTTTTAATCTGGAAAAGTGGTTAACTTTATATTTTTTGGTTTGTATATAAGTATATATATATATATATATATATATATATATATATATATATATACATATATGTATGTGTATATATATATATATATATATATATATATATATATATATATATATATATATATATATATGTGTGTGTGTGTGTGTGTGTGTGTGTGTGTGTGTGTGTGTGTGTGTGTGTATATGTATGTATATATATGTATAAATATGTATATATATATATATATATATATATATATATATATATATATATATACATATATATATATATATATATATATATATATATATATATATATATATATATATATATATATATATATATATATATATATATATATATATATATATATATATATATATATATATATATATATATATATATATATATATATATCATCCCAGCATCTTTTTTTAAAACCTTTTATGACTTTTTTAAACAGGATTTTCTTACAATTTTAAATTATTCACTTCAGACAGGCATATTTCTCTCTGCTTTTAAAACCTTTACCATAAAACCTCTCCTGAAGAAGAGCAATTTGGATACAGCAGTAGCTGATAATTTTAGACCTGTATCCAAATTGCCATTTTTAAGTAAAATTTTAGAAAGATTGTTTTAAACCAGTTAAATGATTTTATTAGTTTTAGAAACATTCATGAAGTTTATCAGTCAGGTTTTAGAAAAAATCACAGTACAGAGACTGCCCTGGTCAAAATAGTTAATGAGACCTCAGGTCCAACATGGACAATAAATTACCTTCTGTTTTAGTTTTATTGGATTTGAGTGCTGCATTTGATACAGTCGACCATAAAACTCTTTTCAATAGACTTCATGATTTTATCGGCATCTCTGGCACTGTTTTTAACTGGTTTAAATCTTATCTTAGCAATAGCAAGTTTTATGTGAATCTTGGGGATCTCTCATCAAAATGCTATGACATTGCGTGTGGTGTTCCCCAAGGTTCAATTTTAGGCCCTACTCTTTTTAATATTTACACGCTTCCTTTAGGTGATGTCATCAGGAGACACGGCATCAATTTCCACAGCTATGCTGACGACACACAACTTTATGTTGCCGTGTCTCCTGATGACACAGGGCCACTCGATGCCCGTTTAAATTGTATTTTAGATATTAAATTATGGATGGCAGAGAACTTTTTACAACTCAACCAGGACAAAACTCAGGTTTTAGTCATTGGTTCAGGGGTTAAGAGAGAGAAACTAGTCAGCAAACTACAAGCATCATCTTTTAATCCGTGTGTGCAGGCTAAAAATTTAGGGGTTTTATTTGACTCAGAGCTCAGTTTTGAGCCACATATCCGGGAGATCACCAAAATAGCTTTTTATCATTTAAAGAACATAGCCCGTGTGCGACAGTTTCTCTCTCAAGCCAATGCAGAGACATTAATCCATGCTTTTATCACCTGTAGAATAGATTATTGTAATGCTCTTCTTTCTGGTCTTCCACACAAAAAAATCTACCCTCTTCAGCTCCTGCAGAACTCAGCTGCACGGATGCTGACGGGGACCAGAAAGAGAGCCCATATTACACCGGTTTTAAGGTCTCTGCATTGGCTACCCGTTACTTTTAGGATAGATTTTAAAATTCTTTTACTGGTTTTTAAAGCTCTTAATGGTCTTAGTCCTTCATATTTATCAGATTTACTTTTACCGTATGAGCCCATTAGAGCCCTCAGGTCTTCAGGAAGTCTCTGTTGACAGTTCCCAAAGTTAAAACAAAAACTTATGGTGAGGCATCTTTTTACTACTATGGCCCCCGCTTGTGGAACAGCCTACCTGTGGACCTGAGGGCTGCACCTAATGTGAATGTCTTTAAAAACAAACTCAAAACCTACCTTTTTAGTCGAGCTTTTACCTGAATTACCTTTTAGTGTTTTTATTTACTTTAATTACAGATCACTTTTTATCATCTTATCTTGTCTTATTTTTATCTTTTCTTTTTAAATATTTCTATTTTCCTTATTTTATTCTCTAGTTTTCCTGTTTTATTTGTCATTTATTTATTTTATATATATATGCATATTTTAACTTAATTTCAAGTATTCTTTATCCTTAATTTTTTATAATCATTTTCTTATTTTATTTTATTATATATTTAATTTTATACTTTTAACCTAGCCTCCAGTGTTTTCTCATTTTTAAGCCTTTAAGATGGCGTTTCCATTACGTACTGGGTACAGCAGTGTACTTTATTATTGTCTTTTATTTATGATGCTTTTTATCAACACTGTGTATGGATTGCTGTGTGTGTGGGTTCAGGGGCCGGGTGGAGTGGGTTTGGGTTATAATTTCTTCATTTAATTGGTCTGTTTGTAAAGCACTTTGTGCTACATTTTATTTGTATGAAAAGTGCTATATAAATACATTTTGATTGATTGATATGTGTGTATATATATATATATATATATATATATATATATATATATATATATATATATATATACATATATATATATATATATATATATATATATATATACATATCTATCTATCTATCTATCTATCTATCTATCTATCTATCTATCTATCTATCTATCTATCTATCTATCTATCTATCTATCTATCTATCTATATATATATATATATATATCTTCCTTTTTATCTTTTCTTTTTATAATTTATATATATATTTTTTTGGTATAGGTCCTGGCCTTTTATCTTTCTTTTTATAATTTATATATATATTTTTTTGGTATAGGTCCTGGCAGCAGAATCAGAGGAAACTTTGCAGGATCTGATCTTGCGAAACAGCACTATTTTCCAAACTGCTGGATGCCTCTGCCCTGTGAAGTTTTCTGAGAAGCAAGCACTTGTGGAGGAGTACCTCAGATGGTACATCATTGACAGAAACCACAGTGCCATTCAACGGTAATAGTTAACTTGCTTGGCAGCAATTTAAAAAATATATTATTTAGTGCCTAAAACGAATACAATATGATAAGCTCTTTACTCAGCATGTATTCAGTAATGGCATTTGCTCATCACATCAACCCCTGGCAATATTGTAAAACCTTAAGGTATTTATGAAAATGCAGGATTCAACAGCATTCCTTTATACTGTGGAGAAACAACATATGTCTTGATCAGATTTTAAATCTAAAAACCTTTTTTTTTACTCTTCTGGTGAAATCTTAAAAAAAATGTTAAATATATTTTATGTTTCACTACTTTTATCATCCTCTGCTAAGATAAAAGTATGATTAATTTTGAATTAAACCATGGCACAGAACCACTTTATCAATAAATGCTTACCCCAGCTATCACATTCAATGCCTTTATGTCCACTAGATTTAATAAAAGATGCTGTTTTATTTACCTCGTGAAAATGAGAGCTCTAAGAGAATTGACCCAAGTATTATTACAAAGTCTGCACTTATGCCACTGATAAGCTAATTGAAAACAGAAACTCATTTAACATCAGGCTCCATCAATTACGAGTTCACATCATGCTCCATGCTTTTAAGTGTTAAAAAAGAGGTTATTCTGTGGACACACTTATTGCAGTGTAAAATAACTGTTTTAGTAAAAATGTTGAAATCCTAATTGTCTTTTTTCGTCATTATTGACTTCTGAGTGCTATGACATGTTGCAAGTATAAATTGTCTGGTATAAACAATTTTGCATTACCTAGGACGTGACACTGCATTTACAATCCGTCAAAATATATTCAACTAAAAATCCCATCTGTATGGGCATCTACATTTATAGTTGCTAGATGCGCTTTAGGTCATGGTCATTCTCTAAACCAATTTTTGCACAATTCTTGTCCTTGACAGATTCAAAGATGGATTGGCAAGTCTTGAGTTTTTTTACAGCACTGCAGCAGCATTCCAGAGAACTAGCCCCAGTCCTGTGCCACTCTGACAAGGCCCTGACTGCTTCAGAAATGGAGAGCATGTTCAGACCAGATAAAAGCCCAGCAGGAAGCAACAGGCGGCAGAAGGAAGGCAAAATACTTGGCTTTTGGGCAGATTATCTCCTCGATTCTGAAGGTTTGTTGCGGCTCTCTAATTTTTTCCTTAAATTTTTGTGATTGTAAATCCCAGGTTTCGGAAATAAAAGCATTACTTGATGTATATTATGTATGCAGAGTCAATGTACTACAATGTTTGACTTTCTTCTTTCAGAGAAAGTTGGGACTGTTTCCCTGGGAGATCTTCTGATGTTTGCCACAGGTTTAGCAGCAGTACCACCAGCAGGCATATCCCCCTCTCCTCGTCTTGAGTTTCTGAGTGATTCACCTTTTCCAGTTGCAAACACCTGTGCCAACACACTGAAGCTACCGCTTTTAGACTCGTACAGTGTATTCAAGGCAAACATGGACTTTGGAATACAAAATGCTCCAGGATTTGGGTGTTTTTAAAGTTATGCCTCCCAGAAACATCTTGAGCACTGAAAATTATTTATCTGTGTGAGGGTGTTTAGTAGCTGTTTATAGGGATGGTAATTGATAAGATTTTATCAATATCGATGCTGTTAACGATCCTGCTAATCGATCCAATTCTTTAACGATTCCCTTATCAATTCCTGCAGATTTTCCATGTAAGCAAATATTGGTCTGATTTTCGTGGCAACAATGTCAAACACACGTCACAGCATGTCTAACTGCCTCTGCAAATTGCTGGTGTGTCCATTAGGGATGAACAATTAATTGCAAATTAGATTTAATCGCAATATGGCTTGTTGCAATTTTCAAATCGCAGAAGGATCAATATTTTGATGATGTAGTTTTTTACAATTTCATGCCTATTTTTTACCCCTATTCATACACTTTTTTTTTCAACTTTTGGACCATTTTTACCTTTTTTTTAACCCTGTTTTTACAACTTTATGCCTGTTTTGCCCCCATTCATCTTTTTTTGACCACTGTCAGAACCATTTTTGGAATTTTTAAATGGTTTTGAAATTTAATTTCAAATTGTATTCGCAATGTTGCTGCCATAATCAATTTTCCGAAGCCACTTTTGGATTTTTCCCCCATATTTTTTTTATTTTGCAATTTCATACCTATTTTACACCTATTTATTAACCTTTTTTTTGCTTTCATACCATTTTTACCCAGTTTTTACAACTTCATCCCTATTTTGCTTCTATTCTGCACTTCTCTTTTTCTCAAATCTCTTATCCTTAGATTGATTTAATGTCTTATTGGTTTTACTATAAAAAGATCTACTGCTTATGTTTGTTTAAGAATACATAAGATGAGGAACATTAAAACAATTGCAGAGTAAATCGCAATATTGGGGAAAAAAGTGGCAATTAGATTATAACAAATCGTTCAGACCTAGTGTCCACTCGCTTAAGGTTTTGTAGTAGGTGCAGTTAGGATTAAGTCACAATTCTGATGCTTCTGAACCCTGCCAGTGGATGGAATTGATAAGGGAATTGATTAGCAAAAAAATTAATAATGATTCTTTAATGGAGCTGTTAACGATTCTCAACTGGAATTGGTTTCAATTCCCATCCCTAGCTGTTTATAAACTCAGAAGCTTATTTTGCTCTTTTTCCATATCCACTAATGCATTTTTCAGTGCAGCTGCAGTTGGCTTGCTACCTGTTCCTTACATGTTACACTTAACTTTTGAGAAACATTTTGCTTTTTTCAATTGTAAACATTTAAGCTTGGGTAGTGGTTTCAATGACAAAACTTTAACGTAAGAACAAGTTTTATTGTTACTTTGGCATTTTTCACAAATAAATAATGGAATGGAATGGAATGCTTTATTTGTCATTGCACATGCACAAGTACAGAGCAACGAAATGCGCTTCACAGTACAACCCGTCCAAGAACATACAAGACAATCACAAAACATGGGGGACAGATCCAGGTCGACCGTTCGCTGTCGCCATGAGAGGCGCCACGATTTTTTGCAGATGGGACAGAAAAACCACATCGGGGAAGAGGAGGAGAAAAAAGGCCAGTCTCACACTATGCCCCAAGACAGAGCACAGTGAAAGTCCAGGAAAAAAACACCTCAGTGTTTCAGCAACATAGAAAAAAGACAGTAGACATGCAGATGTGATGGGCAGTTCAGTAATTAGGAAGGGGTTTTGAGATGAACAGTCCGCGGGGGAGGTGCAGCCCTTCTGGCGCTCCTCACCTCCACAAACTTATCAGCCTCCAGGAGAGAGAACGATAGGGGCCATCAGGGTTCATTGAGTAAAAGGGCCATAAATCCTACTCTGAAAACCCAGACTCCACACTGTCTCTATTGTCCGATAAGATGATGTTTACGGCCTTGAGAGGCAGAGCCACTGAATCCAGAGCAGAGTTCGCAGGAGAAGGGAGTAGGGATGGGACGGGGGATCGAGCCTCTGTTAGCAAAACATTCCAGGAGACAGACGATAACAAAGCTCCAAGGCTGTGTAGGGGAGATAGAGGGAAATACAAAACAAATTCTGTTTAGGGGGGCTGCTGTAAATTTCCATTCAGCCCTTCTCGTTTTCCGTCTCACACGCCGATATTCCGAATCTGTGGGCCCATTCATCCGAGCCGAACCGTCAACTTCTCCAAGTTGTCACCCTCCTTGCGAACGAGTTCAAGAATCGCATCAAGTTTGCGATTGATCTCACAGATCATGAAGGAATAATGAAGGAAACAAACAGTATTTGTCTTTTTTTTAATAGCAAAACTTAATTTTAATGACTGGATAGGTTGTCTTGGTTGGATAGTCAACCATAGTAGTCAATGGTTACATTCTTAACTTTTTAAGCTGCAGGTCAATCTTGTCACAGCACCTGGAGTCTATCCTGAAGTAGGAGACACAAGAAAGGCAAAACGGGGGTTCAAATCGTTTCTGTCTACAGCCCAGCTATTTGCTTCAGAGTTAAATATAGTTCTGAGGCTGACTTCCAGTCTTGTGGCTGCTGTAGTCCATTTTGCTGGACAGCCTGTTGTAGGTATTCCTCAATGTCTGGATCACCACATGAATCAGGGGCTTGTCTTGCCTCAGGGAACACATCCAGTTCCCTCTCTTCAACAGGAAATCCACAGTCCCTTGACCTATACCTGCAAAATGAGGCAATAATAGAATTTTGAAGGATTTCTTACAGCGACATTAACATGACCATTTGAAATGTACATATATAGAATTGTAATGAAGTCAAAGAGCGTGTGAATTTAAGTTTTTACTTTACCCTCACGTACTATTTTTTTTTCCCAATTTAACACAAGCACATGGCTTTCCTGTATGATGTAAAAGGTAATTTCATTGATCATGAAGATGTTAATTACCTGTGAGGCAAGAGATAGAGTTCATTTGGTATTCCTCCAGGACATGATGCAAGCCTGCTTGGACGAATCCTGTGTTTGTTCCAGAGGTCCTTGCATTCATCCAGGTCTTTCTGCAGAACACTAATGAAGCAGAATCTCAATAGGCACTGGTGTTCATGGCTTCCATTGAAATTTCCAGAGTCTCTCAGGTCTCCAAACAAGTCCATCCAAAACTGAGACCTGGGGATGCATTGGATTGAAAGTGATTTAATTTTACACAAAATTGATATACAGTATAATCATTAAAAAAAACTACGCCACAAAATGCACTTGATGATACAAATTAGAACACACTGGAACCAGAAATCAATCTCCATGAATAGGAGTCTTTTTTTTTTGTTGCTTTGCTACGGTATACTGCCTGTTTTTTTTAATGACTGTATACTTTGTATTGACCAGAAAAATGTACCCACCTTCCTCTTCTGAAGAAAGACCACCATGATTCAATGCGCTGATTCCCTGTTGATGAGCCATAACTGTGGCTGGATGAGCCTGCATAATAGTCCGTATATGCATGACGGAGGGTACACTGTATTGCTGCCATTGTCCCATTCTCCGTTCCGAAATCTGTTCGTAGTCTCATTGGGATGACACAAAGTCTCTTGACACAGTCAATGTAGTTGTGAGCGATAACAGATGGATTGTTGTTTGTTGATCCACAAGTAAGCCACATTATTCTTCTTGAAAATCCGTCTATGCATCCTGAGAGGGCCAAGCCAAAAGGCTTCAGTTTGTCGTAGCCATCTACATGCCATATGTAATTTGGCCCCATGGAGTGGTATGTGCGTCTTGTAAACCGCCTATGTGTTCTCAGAGCCGTTCCTCGTGGATTTAGTTGCTTCAGCAGCCTCATAACAACATCACGTTTAACACGTAATTTGTATGCCACATGGTCCGATAACCGAACAGTTGCCCTGGTCCTTGCAGTTCGATCAAAATGGCACGCCTCACCTCAAGCAATGGCGAATAGTTAGACCGTCTGTGCAGCCCAGCCTCCTTCAAATGCGTTTTCAGCGTGCGCAGACTAATTGAAATGTCATGATGAGTCCGCAGCATATCCAGTATAACTTCATACGTGTGTCCTGAATCAAAATATGCTTTGATAGCGGCAGCTACGTTTGGATCACCAGTAACGCTCATGTTTGAAAATCACACCAACTGAATAACAACTTCCTGGTCAAAGGTTAAACGGTGCTTTCGTCCAATCAAGCACGTTCTCTTTCTCTCTCTCTCGTCCAATCACCAACGACAAATACCGCCACAAGTACCTACCTCTTCTGGTAGAGCTGGAGTTATTTGCCGTTGTGTTTAGTTTATTTGCCAATGTGTTTTTTGAATTCGCTGTTTTGTTTAGTTATTTGCCAATGTGTTTAGTTATTTGCAAATATGTTTAGTTTATTGGCCAATGTGTTTAGTTATTTGCAGTTTTGTTTAGTTATTTGCCAATGTGTTTAGTTATTTGCAAATATGTTTAGTTTATTGGCCAATGTGTTTAGTTATTTGCAGTTGTGTTTAGTTATTTGCCAATGTGTTTAGTTATTTGCAGTTGTGTTTAGTTATTTGCCAATGTGTTTAGTTATTTGCAAATATGTTTAGTTTATTGGCCAATGTGTTTAGTTATTTGCCAATGTGTTTAGTTATTTGCCAATGTGTTTAGTTATTTGCAGTTGTGTTTAGTTATTTGCCAATGTGTTTAGTTATTTGCCAATGTTTTTAGTTATTTGCAAATGTGTTTAGTTTATTGGCCAATGTGTTTAGTTATTTGCAGTTGTGTTTAGTTATTTGCCAATGTGTTTAGTTATTTGCCAATGTGTTTAGTTATTTGCAGTTGTGTTTAGTTATTTGCAGTTGTGTTTAGTTATTTGCTGTTGTGTTTAGTTATTTGCTAATGTGTTTAGTTATTTGCTGTTGTGCTGTTGTGTTTAGTTATTTGCCAATGTGTTTAGTTATTTGCTGTTGTGTTTAGTTATTTGCCAATGTGTTTAGTTATTTTCCAATGTGTTTAGTTATTTGCCAATGTGTTTAGTTATTTGCTGTTGTGTTTAGTTATTTGCCAATGTGTTTAGTTATTTGCTGTTGTGCTGTTGTGTTTAGTTATTTGCCAATGTGTTTAGTTATTTGCTGTTGTGTTTAGTTATTTGCCAATGTGTTTAGTTATTTGCAAATATGTTTAGTTTATTGGCCAATGTGTTTAGTTATTTGCAGTTGTGTTTAGTTATTTGCAGTTGTGTTTAGTTATTTGCCAATGTGTTTAGTTATTTGCTGTTGTGTTTAGTTATTTGCCAATGTGTTTAGTTATTTGCCATTGTGTTTAGTTTTTTTGCCGTTGTGTTTAGTTATTTGCCAATGTGTTTTGCACTTCAGGGCGACCGTAGGTTTCACTGGAAACATCAGTGGTTGAAGAGGATAATAACATTTTAAGACCTGATGGAATAGCATCAAAGATAATTGCGTATTCTCTTGGTGGTACAGGAAAATCATATTCAGATAAGAACTCTTCATAAGTGAACATGTGACCCTTTTTGTTAAATAATTGACGGACCAGTAACAAGCCATTGTCAACCCAATTCTTAAAAAATAGTGTTTTATGTTTGAAGCTTATATCCTGATTATTCCAAATATAGCATTTGTGAGGTGAAAAATTATGTTTGTACACCAAGGACCAGCATAAAAGCAGCTGTTTGTGGAAGTTGGAAAGTTTTGCAGGGAGCTTTTCTATCTTGTAATTACATCTTAATAAGAAGTGAAGTCCTCCTAAGGCCTCAAACACATATGTAGAAATAAAGTTCCATAATGAATTTGGATTTGTTAAGTACCGTTTTATCCATTTGATCTTAAAACTGGAATGTAAGGTACTGAAATCTAGAGCATTAAAACCACCACTACTTAGTTTGTTAATCATCACATTTTTTCTAATAAGATGAGACCTCTTTTTCCAGATAAATTCAAAAAGGATTTTGTCAATTTTTGTATATAGATCTTTAGAAATATCTAAAGAAGAACTGGCATGAACAAATCTAGACAGCCCCTCAGCTTTGGATAGCTTTGCAACCATAAATTAAACCTCTGTGTAATTGCAGAGATGATTGGATTAAAGTTTTCATTCATCCTAAGAACTTGGTCTTTGACAATGATGACTCCCAGGTATTTAACCTTAAATTTAACGGGAATTCCTGCAATATCTTTCTCATTGCAAGCTTTAATAGGCAACAACTCACATTTAGATAAGTTCAGTTTAAGACCAGAGGCTACAGAGAATTTATCTAAAAGTTTGACTGCAGTGTCAATTTGAGACCTATCCTGTAAGAACAAAGTGGTATCATCAGCTAGTTGACTTAAAGATATAGTCTTTCCTGCTATAGAAATACCCTTTAAACTACTTTCTTTAATATAAATTGAAAGAATTTGCATAGGAAGAAGGAATAGGTACGGGGAGACAGGACAACCTTGTCGAATACCACGTTCTATCCTAAATCTTTTGGTAGTTCCATATGGTAGCTTAATGGAACTATTTCCTGATGCGTATAAAGTGCGAATTGATTTTTTGAAACACTCTCCAAAACCAAATAGATCAATAGCTTTAAACAAGAATTGATGCTCTATGGAATCAAAGGCCTTATAAAAATCTAGAAACAGAATGAAACTATCATCTGAAATTAAATCTGAGTAGTCTAAGATGTCAAGGACAAGTCTTATATTGTCAATATATATAGATATATATATAATATATCTACCAGACATGAAGCCATTTTGAGATTCATCAATAATGTCATTTAAAACTTTCTTTAGTTTATTAGCTAAACATAAAGCAAAAATTTTATAGTCATTGTTAAGCAATGAAATGGGACGCCAATTATCCAATAGCAGAACATCTTTCTGAGGTTTTGGTATTAAAGTAATTAAACCTTGGTTGAGTGAAGGTGGGAGTTCCTCAAAGTTTATACTCTCATCAAAAACATTCAACAGGAAAGGGGCAATTTCTTCTGAACATAATTTATAAAACTCAGAAGATAAACCATCTACACCAGGGGATTTGTTCAATTTAAGTTTCTTAATAGCATCCTTAATATCAATTATATTGATTGGGGTATCACATATTATTTTATTAGCCTCAGTAATTGTTTTTACTTCCCCTAAAGAGTTAAAGAAGGCATCTATTTCAGCTGTTGATGGGTTAGATTTATATAAGGTCTCATAAAAGTTTTCACAAATTTTAGCAATGTCTGTGGGATTATCAACCACTGAGCCATTTACAGTAAGATGTGTTATGCCATTCTTGTTTTGCCTTTGTTTTTCTAATTTAAAAAAGTAGCTGGAGTTCTGTTCCCCCTCTTCAAGCCACTTGGCCCTTGAGCGTATAAAGGCTCCTTTAGCTTTGCTAATGTATAACAGATCCAGTTTCAGTTGCAATGTTTGTAAATTTGCTCTTTGAACCTCAGACATATTTTCAGGCAACATAGAAGACAAGGATGTTATTTCAGCAATCAGTTCATTTTCATCTTTTATATAATCTTCTTTCATTTGAGCACCCCTTTTCATTAAAAGGATTCTTAACTCAAATTTTAGTAGCTCCCAATATTTTCTATAAGCCCTTTCCCTTGCTGCCAATTTCATATATTGCATTATTTTGAGTTTAAAGCTATGGTCTACGATTTGGAAGCTTTGTACATATTAATAACACCGTTTATAAGGCTGTTATGGTCCTATGGTCCTATCTACACAGTATAAAGACCAAAAAGAACGAAAAAAATCCATTTAGTATATCTGCTGAAAAGCTGCATACTAGCTGACCAATCAAACCTAAGAACCTGCGACTATTAATTGGTCTGTGAGTTGGTCTGTGAGTCCATCCAATCCTCGTCTCCCTCACTACGCAGTACGCAGCATCTTGCCCATGGTCCCGCCTCCTCCCCTCTACCTCCGGTGAGCAGCTAGCAGCGTTAGCTACTGAACTATCATGGAGCCGGAAAAGCCTAGCGCCGAGACCGAAGCCGCCTCCCTCTCTCGCGGGGCCCAACAGAGCTCTGCCCGCGGGTTGAGGCCTGTTAGCGGGCTAACGGCTAACGGCTAACGAATAGCCTCAGCCGGCCGTCAGACCTTCAGCATCGACCGTTTCGCCCCTGGTTGATCAGGTAATGGCTTTGTTTACTACAGTGGGAGATGTCTGCTGGATAACTCTGGTTAGTTTGTGCCTGCACGGGCTAATAACTTGTAGGGCAGCGGGTTAGCCTGTTAGCCGCTAATCGTTTGCACTGTAAGCTGAGCTGTGGAGGACAGGCTGAGAAAGATAAATCCTCCCCCACACTCGGCTCCGCTCTGGCGGCGCCAGACCCGCATTGCTGCCGGTCCAATTGAAATGGCTACTGCTGTGTGTTACAAGGGGGATGTCTGTCGTGTTTGATACTTTCAGTTGAGCTGAGCTGTTTTTGATTGAGTTTGCTGCTGATATATTGTGCTAGTCGCTCGTAGCTCTGTCCGAGGGGGCTTATATGAGGCGACACGAGATGGGGGCGGGATCTTGGAACACAGAGGAGGGAGCAGAGGGAAGGGAGGCAGGCTGCGGTTTCAAATCGTAGACCACAGCTTTAAAGGATAACTTCGGTTCCTGCAGCTTTTACATTGTTTATAGAATGAAGAACAACAATATACTCACCCAGAAGGCTTTCCTGATGCAAACGGTGCTTCGGGAGATATTTAGATCCAAAATCGAGCAGCGGACACCGATATAATGGTAGCCTGTAGGGCATAGATCGCCGCTCCTAAAAACTGCATTAATCGTCCAAAAACTCATGTTTTTCACCAATATTCCATCATGATTCGCGCCCGAATGGGACGGCCATTGCAGCCTGTGTCTCTCCACACAGTGCTGTGTGGCTGAACCAACGAGTTTGTTTACATGCTCTTGGCGCATGCAGTGACTCATTGTTTCAGGGCAGCTACAAATCGACTTTCTTCTTCCAGTTTTGTGCAAAATGGGACGAATATCTATGGGATGAAGATGTTGTGGAGGAGGACTTTTGAATATGATGGACGTCCTTACAGTTTGGAGCCAGATTATACAGATAAGGAGCTGATAGAAATGAGGGAGCGATCTCAACGCTCCAGAGAGTACTGCGCGCTGAAGTGCATGCAAACAGACTCGTCTGTTTAGAGGTTAGTTCAGCCACACAGCGCTGTGTGGAGAGACACAGGCTACAATGGCGTCCATTCGGCGCGAATCATGATGGAATATTGGTGAAAAACATGAGTTTTTGGACGATTAATGCAGTTTTTAGGAGCGGCGATCTATGCCCTACAGGCTACATTATATCGGTGTCCGCTGCTCGATTTTGGATCCAAATATCTCCCGAAGCACCCTTTGCATCAGGAAAGCCTTCTGGGTGAGTATATTGTTGTTCTTCATTCTATAAACAATGTAAAAGCTGCAGGAACCGAAGTTATCCTTTAATGAGTGTGTTTACAGAGTCGATCATTAATAAAGAGTTATTTAGTTTCCAGTATGCTGGGGTCCTTTTATGTGCTTTACCTAATGGCATATATAGGTTCAAAAAAATGGCTTTATGGTCTGTAAGAGGTGTCGGCATAATCTTAACTTCGTCAAGGAAATGCAATAAAGGTTCAGAGATTAACCAAAAATCAATCCTTGACTGTAAAGAGCCTGTTTTGTTTTTCCAAGTAAATTCATTAGTGGTGGGATTGCATACTCTCCATATATCAATTAAATCTCTTTCATTCATAAAATCAATAATAACAGAATTTTCTTTATGTCTACCTGGCCATCTATCGGCATCATCATTCACTGTAACATTGAAATCTCCCCCTAAAATAATTTTTATATCAGGAAATTTTCCTGAAAGAGCAACAATATTCGAGTTCAACGTTTCAAAAAGTTCTTTGTTTTCCTTAGAATTGTTATAGCCATAAACATTCCCAATCATCAGTAGCTGGTTATTGCAGGAAATAACAGTCAGAGAAAAATGTCCAAGTGGATCTGTTTGAGTGAGGATGATTTTCCCAGAGAATTTGTGTTTAAGAGTTAGTGTCCCTGCTGAGCGTTGACTTCCATGCGACATCCACAGGTCCTCCCCCCATTGTGTTTTCCAAAAGTTATAGTCCTCCTCTACAGAATGAGATTCCTGAATCAAACAAAAGTCAGCATTAAATTGCTTTGCATAAAGAAAAAGCGCCTTTCGTTTAGTGATGTCTCTTAACCCTCGAGCATTAACAGAAATTAATTTTAAAGATGAAATTGTTAAACAGAACAAAAGTCACGTAACCAGAAAGTAAGTAAGTGTGTGTGCGTGCAAAGGACAGAACTTATCCTCCTTGCTGAAATCGAGGCATCAATGAAGAAAGTCAAAATATTTCCTTATTGTCCACGAAAGCTCTCCCTCCGACAAAGAAAGCGATCTTCTTCTCCTGACGTGCTTTCTGGATTGCTGGCCACAAACGAATCCGTTTCTCGCGATCCTCTGGTGTAAGATCCTCTTTGAAGCGGAGATTCTTCTTCTTTAGGTATTCTGAGTGCTTGGCCAACTTCCATATCATGTCACGAAAATGTCTCATTGAGAACTGGAGGATGATGTCACGGGCTTGAGTGTTGCCAGGGTGCTTTCTGCCAAGCCGATGAACTGAATCAATCACCTCCAGAAACTTTTCCTCATGGCCCGGAGCTACGTTCTGGCAGATGTCGATAACTTTCATCCTCACCTCCTCATGCTCTTCTTCAGGTACTCCACGTAGCCGCAGATTCCACCTTCGTTTGTAGCGCGCCAACTCCATGACTTTGTTTTCCAAACACTGGATCTTGTCCTCAGCTTTGCTGACCCGATCAACCGTGAGCTTCATGGTACCTTTAATATCTTGTAAGTCAGCTGAGATAAAGTTGATAGAAGCTTTGAGGTCCTCAATGGATTTTCCAATAGAGGTGCCTTGCTCTGCGATAGCAAGCTTAAGCGCAGCTATGATGCTGTCCGCCGTTTCTTGTTCCATTTTCCCTTTTTTCGCGGAGAGAATCTTCGTAGGGGTAACTGGTGGATGACCTTCACTTTTGCGTTTACTTGAGGAAGTATCTGACATTACTGCAGATTAATGTAGTAAGTTTTGATGCCACTTATTAACTTAAGTTGGAGGAAAGTTCGGAAAAACGTCTATCTCCTCGACGCCATCTTGGCTCCCCCCGAGGAGAGAGGAAGTACTCTGGAGAGTTTAGCAATTACGGCGTCATCACGAAACGGCGAACGACGTTTTTGGCAAAGAATCGGCCAGCAGGTAAGTGTTAAAATATTTTTAATTTCATCTTTTATGTGTCAATTTATGCTGGGTGTGTACTATTACTTTGTGATTTAGAAAAATGTCGTGATTCAAACTTCCTAAACTGCAAGATGGACATATCAAGTCATGCTTAACTTTAGGCTGAAAAAGGTAAATGTCACTGTATTTTTGTATGTGACAATAAAGCTGAACAGAATCTGAAGAAGACAGATAACTTCTGCAGTATATAGTTTACTCATCAGATTTTCTTACAAATGAAATTATAAAATGTTGGTTCTAACCTTCATTTAAAGCAAGCTCTTAAAGTATGTCCACTCCTAGTTTATATTTCCCTCAGTTTGAGAAAATACATTTAGGTGCTAGTGATTAAGGTGTATGTCTTTCAGTCTTCAGAGTTTTTTTATTCTTTGTTAAAATACAATTATTTTGTCTTTAAGAAATCTAGAGGCATTTCACAATTAAACTGAAAAATTGTGACAAATGTGTTGGTAACATGTTGCTTCTGTTATGAAATATTTTTAACTCAACTTAAAATATGCCTTTGTTAGAATTATATACAAGCTAATGCTAACATTTGTCCAAAGATGTCATTTTATGCTAACAGTTATTCAAAAATATTATGTTACGACAGATCAGTTCAAACATGTTTGTTCAACAGGTCAAATGTTTCATAAATCTTAACAGTACAGTCTCAGTCAGACAGGACTGTGGTTTCAGTTAAGGTCTGGGGGGCCAGGTTCCCCATTTTGCATCCTGTAGTTGGTCCTGTGGTTTTGCGGAACTGCTAGAACTTTTGTTGAACTCTTGGTTGAACTTCTGCCTTAGGTCTGACCTTTATCCAGACATTATGTTTATCTTCTTGACAGACATACGTAGCTTATAAAACCAGACATGATCTTAACACGTGACAAGTTGGTACTTCCCTAATTCTGATGTGTATAAGATCTTTTGTATGCTATTGTTCAAGGCTCTTTTCTGTACATCCCTGGTGAGGTGCAGCACTGAGCCCTCAGCAGCTGAGTATTTTTTACTATTCTATTTATGGTCTCACATATTGTCAATAAATGGTTGGCTAACCGATCTAATCTGGACTTGTGCCTTCTTCCAAACTGAACATGAACTTCCAACAACTTGGTGACCCCGACGTGATTTGGCTGAAAGGCCTGTCCGTATTGAGGACAACGATCGGTGGACTCGGAGGAATTCTGCACAGACAACTAAGAAAGTGGCCGCTGAAGGTAAGCAGAAAACCTTTTGATATACAGTATCAGAATTTCTGCAATTGACAATTCTAAATTCAAAATTGCCTGTGCTTGAATGTCCTACGAGTGAGTATAATAATTTGACCAAATTTATTCTTTTCTCTCTTTCTATCTCAAAAATGTACAGTATATTTTAATACACTGAGTAAAATATGTGAGGCCATACGGACAGCATCAACTCATACAAGACGGGTATAGCCGGGCGTTGTGTGTTTGAAGGAGTGTAACTGTGTGATAAGAGAATCAGGCCTGAGGTTACACAGATGTGTCCTGAGAAGCATCCTTGTAGTGTTAAATAACAGACACCAGTATCTCTTATTCAATTGACACGTTTTAGGAGTCAGGGTTCTTTTTTTGCAGGGATATCTGGGGGTCGGTAGTAATCTGGGTGTGGTACCCAGTCCTCAATGAAGGTGACGACTTTCGAGGTTGCCTAGTCTATAGTGTAAGACGTAATAAGAATGCGGTATTCGTCCTCCGATAAGTAAAAGGTGTGGTACCTTGAGGTTGTCACATGGGTGCAAATGTTTGGGTGGCTTTTCAATCAGTTTTGATACATTGAGGTCATTTGTGGAGAGTGGAGACGCCTGGCTCCAGGAGCTAGGTAGAAGCTTGCTCACACCTCCTGAAGGATCTGGTATTGCACCATTCAAGGGACAGGCCACTCACGTGTATAATATATTTGTGTGAACATGAATGGAGAATTACAGAGAAGTAAATAAGAGAATGGGGACAGGGTCCCAATAACAGGGTTCAAGTAAATGTCCATAAATTATGGGAGGACATGAAAGATGAACATGAACTAAAAAATCAGGAGGAAGCAGGAAAATTAGTGTACTAGATGACAGAATTGATGCTGGCAGGTAGTCTTTTAAAAGAGAGACTACACTATAAAAAATAAAAGAAAAGCTATAAATATCCAGTATACAGTTAAAAGAAAAAGAAAAAAACATTAGAATCAGATGGTTTAACCCCTGGAATACCAGGGAATAATTTTTTAATTTGGATAACCAGCTTGATATATCTACAATATCTATCTGCAGTAACTTCATGTTAAAATATAAATTTTTCCATGTACAATAACAAAGTTAAAATATATAAACAGAGAAACTCATGAAACTTAATGATTTATCTATAATTTATCATTTTAGAGAATTAGTATAAAACAACAACAATGACATAATGTATAGATAAAACGCGCACTTGGAAGTACTACAAACTGTCAAAAAAGACAAAGGAGGACATGAAGTAAAAATACACGATCGGGGGTGATTTGACACATCTGTGATGCGACAGATTCTTACAGGAAGCAAAACACACAACAACAAATAAAGTTAGGTGAATTTTTAGAATAAAATGAGAAACACAAGACAAATATAAAAATATAAAAGGCAGCTTGACTAAACAGGATCATGACAGGAGACAATTAGTAATATTTGGATTAAGGTCAAAGTCATTGACTTTATAACTATTTCTTGCAAATGGAGAAAATGTTAAAAATCAGTTTTGAATACATTCAATCTGGACAATACACTGTGTGTTTCTTTGAGGTAGAAGTGAAATACAGGACAAACATAGTCTGACTTATTCTTTGTTATAAGGAAAGAACTGGTAAATTACTTTTGAATGTAAAACATGTTAAGTTGCCTTTAAAACATGATAATATGATCTCATCATGGTTAATATTTTGTAATTTTAAGATATGTTTACATTTTTGCTAGTATCTGTTAATTTACAGTTATTGGACAGTTCTATACAAAATTGGTGGTAAACCCATAGAAAATTGTATGTAAAATTACAGTTAAAGATATAAAAATTACAATAAATTGCCATTGAAATCAGAATATAGATATAATCCTGAGATATTTTTAATTGACTGTAATTTTAAACATTGAAAACCTAAAAATACTGAAAAAAGTAAGATCATTGAAACTACTAGCGTATTAATGTTTTATTTGAAAACAGGAAACATCTGTATAATATTACAGTATTGAGCAAATGCACAAATTTTTGATTCGGTCTTTAAAGAAGAGAATCTGTTAAGGTAATTGTAAATTCAATTTCAAATTTTGAGATTTTTTAAATTTAACTAAATTATGGAAAAAAAATTGAGTCACGTCATTAACCCAATTAAAAGTAAATAAATACATGAATGTCTGACGGACCTATTAAACACCTGGCTGAATTCCAGAATCATGAAATGATGCAGCCAGTACAATTAAAAATTATGAATAATAATATATCTTATTTAAAAGTGCCTTTCTGACCACTAAAGGATACTTTACAAAGTAATTGAAAACACAATTAAAATAAATAAAACAACAGAGAAGTGGTGATATTAGTGTTTGTCTGTTTGTTTGTCTAACTCCTCCCTTCTGTTTCCTGTTTTTGTAACTAGATGGAACGTTCGTGGTTTTCATTCAGACATTACAGATGACACTTTGTGAGTCAAATTGAAAATTATATTGACCAATTTAACATCTCTGCAAACAGTTTTCTCAACAGGTGATCTCCATACTTATCAAGGAACAGGAAGAAGAGAGCTCCAACGTTAAATATGGCCAATATGTCTGAGGAGAGGGCTTCAGGTTTCACTGGAACCAACCTAAGTGGTCTGGTCTCTGTATGATGGCAAAAATAACACCTTACTACCTAAAAGCCTGGCTTACTATTGACAAACCGAGCCCGTGGATTCAAAAATCACTGCTCACTGAGCCACCTGACCGTACACTGACTGAGGTGCACACTGACCTGACAGACCTACCTGACCCCTCTGAGGCTGCAGACTCAGAGTGAAATTGATATATCCTGTACTTTTACTGTTTCTTAACATTGTGATATTAATCATCCATTCCTCCTTGCCTCTGAAGCTATGTGGGGCCTGCACCATCTGCGGTGCAGCCCTGGAACTATGATAACCTGTTCAATCTTGATTTCTCTTGCAGCTTTCCTACCCTGGCTGCAGTATTGGCTACTACTCCAGCATATCCTTTCAATGTTACTGCTCCCACCTTTACCCAGGTACAACCTCTGCCTTTTCCATGCTGTCACTCCATGTTTCCCTGGCTGATGATGGAGAGGATGACAACATCCCTGATTTCTTACTCCATGCTGATTTTGACACAATGAAGATGCTCTTGGCCACCCTAATCTGCTACTGCTCACTAACTTGAAAATATCAGAGCTTGAAGAGGATGATGTTGAGTTTCCCTCCATCCACTGGTGTCGAGTTTCCCTCCACCTAAACACATTTCCTCTTCATTAACCTCTAAAAGGGGGATTGATCCCTCCCACGTGATTGACAAATATGCCCACACATTGAAAATTGCCCGTATACACACCTGATATCCTATGATGAAGTTACTTCTTATGCATTTCATTACCTGTGTTATATTATGATCCTCTCTTATACTGATTTCACCCTGTCAGTGTGAGCTTATACTTTTAATCTATATTGTCTTCTTTTTTTTACATTAGAGTTATTCTCAGAAGTGCGTAATGGTCTTATGATCTCAATTTAGTGGTACCATGGCTGATACAGTTGTTATGCTAATGTGAAGGTTTAGTTTATATTTTTAGATATGCCCTTATACCTGTTCACTCATGCTCATTGTTGTTATGTTTTTTTGTCTCCTGACAGTCACCCACCTGCTCCCTTAAGGAACTACATTTTGGCACTTTGTCATTCCCACTGTCCCTCTCATCTCTGCTCAGCTATGGAATGCAGATACGTAAACGCTGGCGTGTCTGTGGGAAGTGGCTCACCCCTCTCCTGATTCCACAGTGGTGAGACATGACTGTGGGCCCTGCTCAGTCACACAGGATTATGATTGACTTAATCTGTCTGATTGATTGACATGACATGGTCATGTCAAAAGGGGGAATTGAAAGAATTTGGATTAATTTAATGTCTCAATTTGAGCATCAATTTTGGGTGTGGCTCTGACTGACTTCTTTGTTTGTGCATTGACAGTAAATTGTGTTCTGCTCTTTATCCATAAAAGGCCTGATGTGTCTCAGCAACAACAATGTTCCAGTACTGATGTACTTCCTCCTCAGACTACTGCAGCTAAATATACACTGTTCTCTTTTTGACGCTCACACTGACAGGTTTCATTTGTGACCTAGGTGAATACGATTTTTTTTTTTTAATACTAAAGTTAACACACCTCGTTAATTACATCACATAATTGTTAAACAGAAGACCCGACGTTCCTGAAGGATCCCCAAATACACCATGCTACATATGTTGCTAAATGTTTGCTTTTAAATGTTTTGAGTGCTCATGTGCGGAGTTGTGGCCGGTCGAGTCTGAAGATGGTTTAAAGCTCCCAAGGACAACGGATTCTTGGCACAAAGATGGAAATGTCCTCCTGGTCAATAAAGTTATGCTTTTGCCTTTATTACTAGATTTTAGAGGGTGTGGGTACATTGCCAATGCAACGAAGAAATGCTTGCTCTTAAGGTTAGATACACTTACATGCACACACATACTGTAGTTAGTCTCACAGTGTTTAGAGATTTCCACAATGTGCATAAGCTTGCTGAAATGTGTTCCTGAGATTGTGTTCCATTTTGGTTGTCGCCCTAGGGGTGAAGGGGGCAAGGACAGACACTTTTGCCTCGCTAAGTTGTTATTTAGGCTTGTATGTTCTCATGTAGGCTTATTTAGCACCCGTGAGGTTTTCACTCTGTCTGACACAATATCATTTTAAAGGACACTCCAGCTTTATAGGCATTATGCATACATATAGGTTTAAACCATTAAATGGTTTAAAAAGGGGGAAGTTGTTAGAATTATATACAAGCTAATGCTAACATTTGTCCAAAGATGTCATTTTATGCTAACAGTTATTCAAAAATATTATGTTACGACAGATCAGTTCAAACATGTTTGTTCAACAGGTCAAATGTTTCATAAATCTTAACAGTACAGTCTCAGTCAGACAGGACTGTGGTTTCAGTTAAGGTCTGGGGGGCCAGGTTCCCCATTTTGCATCCTGTAGTTGGTCCTGTGGTTTTGCGGAACTGCTAGAACTTTTGTTGAACTCTTGGTTGAACTTCTGCCTTAGGTCTGACCTTTATCCAGACATTATGTTTATCTTCTTGACAGACATACGTAGCTTATAAAACCAGACATGATCTTAACACGTGACAAGTTGGTACTTCCCTAATTCTGATGTGTATAAGATCTTGTGTATGCTATTGTTCAATGCTCTTTTCCTGTACATCCCTGGTGAGGTGCAGCACTGAGCCCTCAGCAGCTGAGTATTTTTATTATTTTATGTATGGTCTCACATATTGTCAATAAATGGTTGGCTAACCGATCTAATCTGGACTTGTGCCTTCTTCCAAACTGAACATGAACTTCCAACACCTTTAGGAGTCAAACCGTGGCTCAACCATGTGACTGTCAGTTCAGTTATCACAGTGCACAGGGTATGTAGGTGTGAACTACATCCTGTAACACAGATGGCAGCTGTCACTTAACTAATGTGATTTGATCTTTAGATCTGAACTAAAGAAAATGTGATCTTGTGTGACCTTAAGATGGAATAACATGCTGTTTCTTAAATTACATAAAGCACATATTGCTATAAATCTGCAAATGATTTCTCAGAAAACATTAACAGTCTACCAATTGTCAGCAATTAATTCATAAGATACATGTGTACAATCTTCTGCTTTACATGATGCTCATACAGAGGGTAACTAATGGTGCTGGAGCACCTGCCTACATGTCCCTGATGCTGAAAGTGTGTTTGCAAAGGCTACTGTATTTTCACTGTAATGAAGGCTCTGTGAAGAGACAACTTTTCCAAGATAAAGTGTATCAGTAAATTCTGTAGTGAAGCATAGGACAATTCCATTTATCATGAATGGTCAAGGTGTTTTTTACATAATTTTCAGTAAAGCCCTGCAGCTGTACCTCTCCTGTGTTAATGCACAGCTCTGTCCCACTCACCATGTAGTTCTTCTGAAACACAGAGGGAGATGCAGTGCAGCTGCTCTGTTTTAATAAGACAATCAGACATAGGCCTGTGTGTTACACCGATGATGCAAAATCAGTCAGTTTGATAAAGAGCAATCCAGGTTAAATCATTAAAAGTACCTTGAAGTATACCGTAGTTCAGAACAAACAAAAAACTTTAAAAAATACTTTGCTAACCAGCAAACACATATTTATATCTACCTGTTTTTGAATCAGGCTCCAGAAACTAAAATGATGGCAGATCTGTGTCTGGCCCATAAAGTGACTGCATGGAAAATTAAGGATTTGTAATTTATAAACATAAGTAGCCCATTTCCTGAAGGAACACTTACTTATTGGGCTCTAATTTCGTGGCGCAGCGCAGGGGGCGCAAGCCTGGCGCACCCCACGCAGTGTTAATTTCGTGCGGCGCACCGCCGTGCGCTGCCAATTTGACAGTTTGGTAGACCGTCTGCGCAGAGATGGGTGTGACGGCGCACCAGGGGGGAGGTGAAGGCGCACCTGGGGGAGGTGCCGACAGATTCGAGTGGCGCAGTGACAATTTCGTGCCAAAAACAGTGCAGAAAGTGCGCTGAAAGCACGCCAGCTCCAACCTGGTCTAACCTCGGCGCAGGGCGGAGCGCACCCTCCGCAGCTGTAATTTGGTGACAAGCGCACATGTGCGCACGCCTCAGAGGCTGGTTTCCAGAGTGTCAGGCACATTTTAATGCAATGAACAATCACAGCAATCACTATTTAATGTAACTGTCTGAACCAGCAGATACATTTATATCTATATTAATTGTCCCGTCACATCTGATGTCGGATTAAAGCCGTTTGTCATCATGGAAACTTAACCTGACGGCAGCTGGAAGTTTGATGCACATCTTACAAGTCAACAATAAACAGCCTTAACATCTGATACTGAGTATATATCTGGCTTCTCTCATTTCATTAAATTCAAAGAAAAGAGGGAGAAAAAAGACAAAGAAAAAGGAGAGAAAATAAATGTCTGTCACTCAGGATTTACCTGTGATTTCCCCTATCCCTCTATTTTAGTCTTTATTTTTAATGCGATCTAAAAAGATGGAGTACATCATTGCAAGGAGGATGAGGGGGAGACACCGGGAGAGTATACAGTATATCACTAAAGGCTCTGCTATTTGGCGATGACAAACCAGGAATGCAGGTGGATCACGAGTATTATGAATGGATAAGCCAGCGGGTGTGAAACTGTCTCATATTTTTTTTACTCCTATTAATGACAAAGGAACAGATTACATCTGTCCCGGGAGCTGGCCCACACGGTGACGCGCCCCGCTGTCCATTCTCATGCTGAATGACAGCAGCTCTGACCGTCTCCAGCAGCGGGGATCATTCAGACCAATCAGACGCTGCGCCTCGGCCGCAGCGCATTTAAAGGCGAGGAGAGGCGCTCATTTGATTGGTGAAGACAGCGATCGGCTGTGAAAATCCCACTCACGTCTATTCTCCTCCTACTCTGACATGTGCGCGTGGAGGCAGAGACGTGGGCGTGGACGCGAACCTCTGCGCCCCCTCTGCGCCTTGAGTGCGCCTCTCTTGGCACTGCAGGAAACTTGCAAAGTGCGCAGGTCACACCCAGTCTGCGCGGCGAAGGCCGGCAGGTGCGCCTGCGCTTGCGCCTGGTCTACGAAATTAGAGCCCATTATGTTAATTATATCCAAATTCAGCAAATGAAAGCATGTAGATCAGTGTGTAGATTGTATGTTTTCGTGATGACAAGTCTTTTTTTTAGTTGTTTACATATTTTATACATGACAGTGCATTTTTTAACAATGTAGCATTGATCAATCCTTTATTGTTGGATGAAGATGAATGTAGCAGGAAGATATCAGTGTATAACTGTGTAGTATAACTTTCTTGAGGTGACTAGTTACATGTGATAGTAATAATTTGTTGAAACTGTTTGGACACTAGCATTAAATTACTATCTTTTCTCTGAATTGTTAGGTCCAAAACACAATGACTCGGAGGCCAGCTCAAGTAAGTAACCCTACAAAATCAATATATCATACTTATTTAGATTTACTGTAATGGTCAAAGAAATAAGCCTTTCACCTTTGCCTCATCAAAAAGCCTTCATTTTTGTTTTTGATGTGATTTTGGATTTTTACTAAAAATTCTCAACTTTGCGCCATATTAAAGACAAAAAATTATTTAATGGAAAGTTACATCAAATGTGAAAGTGAACAATACTTGCAGCCCTCATCTGTTTTTAGTGACTCACTTTCTTAGGTCTACCTGTATATATTTTTGTAATTGGGTGCAACATCCAAGATGTTTAGGTCCATTAATTTACCTGCTGAGGAAACTGTTTTGTTGAACTGCAGTATTTTGAGGTGCCTGAAATCTCTTCTCCTCCATGTTTATGAACAGGAAGAAGACACAACTATTCAAACTAAATAATCAAAATTGGGAAATTATTTTGAGATTAATTAAAATAATTTCGAAATTAAAAAAAAAAGGTAGAAAAAAAAATCTAAATGATTTTGAAATTATTTCAAAATAAAAAAGGAAAAAAAATCCAAAAAGAAATTGAGATTATTTAAAAAATTATTTCGAAATAAAATCTTTTTAAAAGCTTGAAATCATTTCGAAAGTAGATTTAAAAAATTGAAATAATTTCGAAATTAATTTCGAAATAGAAAAATTGAAAAAAAAAATGAAATTATTTCAAAATTATTTCGAAATTATTTTCGAAATTTGAAACTATTTGAAAAACTATTCAAGAAATCTCTGATTACCTTGCAGAGCACCATCATGACCTTTATAATGAATCATAGACCTGAGTTGACTCCTCTGTGAACGGGTCAACAACAAGAACTAATAGTTAAAACAAACTTCTTAGTTATTTCAGTACACTTTAGTTGGCTTTTACTGGTCAGACAATGTGGACAGTTGTTTCCACTCTAGCTAAAGGAGAGATGTAAGCTCCTCTGGGACGTCAGTACATCTAGGAACAATGACATTTTTTAACCAACAAGAGCCTTAAAATGTGAGGATTTAAGCAAAATTGGTCTTTATCTTCACAGCTAATCCCTCATCAACTTTAGAGACTGTCACACATAAAGAACGAAAAAGAGCCAGAGAGATGGTTGATGGTATGTTATTTTTTATTTTAATTAATTCTTACTAATGTTTTATGTATTTTTAGTTGTCTAAATTTGTTTTATCTCTATATCCACATCAGATTCATTATTTGGATTGTATTCTCTGTTAATTGCTTTTCTTTTTACCTTTCTACTTTTAGTTGCTTTTTTATAAACATCTGGTTTTAGGTCATCTCATTCTACCATATTATATTTTGAATTTTATCATATTGTTTCGTCTGTTTATTAACCTTCTCATTCTCACAGTATTTGTTAATCTAAATACTTATGATTTTAATTATAATTTGAGTTTTAGCCCCTTGTTTCCTCAGTCTTTTAATTCTGCTTGCATTTAGGAATGTTCTTTTTTCTTTGTGTGTTTGATTAACTTGTGTGTCTTGTATGGGAAGTGTGAGGGTTGGTGGATTGTTTTGTTTCTACTTTTTTATTTTATTTTATTTATGTGAAGCACTTTGCTACATTTTTTAATGAAAGGTGCTCTACAAATAAAGTTTGATTGATTGATTGAATGATTTTTGTAAGGAATGTTGCCTTTTTTTAACATTTCACAACCCTTGGTAAACTCCATGCCATCTGCAAGCTTTCAGTATAATTTTCTTAACTCCACAGCATTATGTCACTTATGTCATTCTTTTCTCTTGTTTTCAGATGGATGTCTGGACCTGTCCTTCCCCAGAAAGAGATTAGACCCCAGCAATGTGGATGGTAAGTTTCTGGCTGTTGTATTAATCTCTAGCCTAAAGTACCCTGCAAGTTCTTTTCACAAGTAGATCTCAGTATAAAAGGATCAGTGATGATCAAGGTTATATAATAGTTTTGGATTTGTCATTACAGTTTAGTTTTATTAGTTTTAGAGCGGGTATTCTAGTTTTTCTTTAGTTTTGACTATTGCACCAAGGCTTAGTTTTAGTTTTTTCATACCTTATTTGCGAAGTGCAGGATTCAAAAAGGTCAGAGTAAGTATTTTGTAGTACTGTTTATTTTCAAGTCCAACACAGTGCCCACTGCTCAGTCAATGCTGATACTGTACTGTTGGCTGCTGCCTTAAACACAAGAAAAAAATATACACTTAATTTCAAAAATATAATCATAAATTAAATTAAATAAATAAATAAATTCATACATTTAATATAAAAATAAACATAACTTTAATTTAATAAATTTATAATAAATTTATTTAATACAATTACATTTCCATAAATTCTTATTTTCAGTAAGAATATCATTGATTATACTTCTATAAAATGATCACCACAACCATTCAGACATGAGGACCCTCCTGAAAACCAGATGTAGCATCTCAAGAGGCTACTCTCTAATAAATCAGACGACAGGTCTATGGTTCATGGATCTGTCCCTAACTTTAGTTCTTACTTGAATTTATTTAGAATTTATTTAGGATAGCCCCTTGAGATGCAGCATCTTGTTTTCAAGGGGGTTACTTTAGTCCACTTGTCTCCTCTTACCTCCCTTCCTTCACCCTCACACCAACACAGCATCATGTGGATTTGCTGTTCATCATGAGACTGGGATCCACATTCAAGATTTCCTGCTGCTTAACAGAAGGTTTTTTCTTGAGCCATGATGGAGGGATCCATGATTGGCTATATGGATTCATGTTGGGTGTTGGATGTTAATAGTTGTATATATATGTATATGTGTATTTTATATGTATATATGTATCTATGCATATATGTGTATCCATAAAATGAAGAGCTTTATGCTCTATTGTAAAGTGTCTTTAGATAACAATTGTTATGAATTGGCGCTATACAAATAAAGATTGATTGATTGATTGAAATTAAAATTCCAAACATCTCACCAGTTTTAATTTCTGCCAGGCAATTTCATTTTTTTTGTCTCACTGTCGTACTCAAAACTATCCCAAATGGGACACTGCCTCCGCCTCCTCCTAACTTAAGCAATTTCTTCCAAGTTGTTCCAACAACACATTGGGTCTTCTTCAAACCGGCCCCTACACACTCCTTCTCCGTAATGGAGTGCACTCCGTCACGAAGTCACACTCGCAGCTGAATGTAGTTCACTTCATCGAGGTGAAGGGTAGGAGTACAGCAGTAAGCTCTGGGATAAAACTTCCCTCGCTCAGGCGGAAACAGGAAGCGTATGTTGCCATGGTTTCGTTGTGGCATCGTGCACAAGCGGCAGTTTTTGCATTGATCCACCAGTGACTGAAACATGAGCAGATGAGATTCTCCAGAAGGTGCAGAGGTTAAAGGCGTCTTTTACGTTTGGTTACGCAGCAGTGAAATGTGAGCCTCTGTACTTTTGTTGCCAACGCATTCTGTAAAAAATCTCTCTGGATGTTGATGTTATTCATCTTAATTATTAAATTATTTGAGATTGAACAAAAAATCATCCTTTAATGCATAATTTAATGTAAAATCAATTTATTAAAAGTTTCCCATCATATTTTAAACCCTGGCATAAAAATGTGTCTTATAAATATTTTGAGACTGAACTTGAACCCTGATGGTATGGTATGTTTTACTTTTTCATATGTTTTAATGTCAGAGAAGCAAAAAGCAGTAGGCTATTTTCTCCTGTTATTTGAGTTGATGAAAAAAAATACAAGTAGATCATAAAATTAAGAAATAGCCTCAATATTAGTAGAGAACCTTTCTGCAACAAGATTTTGATCTGCCTACTGTATCTCAATGCTGATATTAGCCTAATTAACGTGTTTCAGGTAATTAAAAACATTTCTTTTATCCTAGGATAATAAAATTATTTCACTTATTCTTTATTATTCTTTTTCTTACTGAAGAGCTTTCATTTTTCACTCTCACTTTTATGAATTATTTGGTTTTCGTTACATTCCTTGTAAATATAAAACATTTAACCAAATAAACTGTTTTGTGGACTAATGCAGGGCAGGCTTTAATTTCATAATCAGTGACATGGACAACTTAAGTTGTAAACATCTGGACGACAATCATGAAATAGTTGTCTTAGTTCAACAGAGTTTGTGCAGGAACTTGCGTGGTACTTACATTTGTTTGTTGGTTCCTCCATGGCTGTTACTGGACACACTTTAGCACTGCTCGTGTTCACCAAGTCGGCATCCGTGCAGACTCGCTTGTGGAGGGTTTTACAGCCCACTACCCCTCCCCGCAAATTGGTTTGGGATGGCCTTAATGTGGCGGACCCTCCACGAGGACGTGCAAACAGGGGGTTAGTGGGTAGGGAAAGTGTCTAGGGGGCGGTTAGACCCCCAGTCAGTGCAGTAAACAAGCACGTCCCATCCATGGGCTGTGTCCGAAATGGCATACTAACATACTACATACTACAAACCCGTTGTGTATATACTGTATACTACATACTGTAAGTATGATTAGAATGCCACCCGTTCACACTGTAGTATACTACTAAGTTTCCCATGATGCATTTCAAACCTCTGAAAAATCCGAAGCACACCAGGCTATCAAATATCTCTGTTGATTCACCACATTTGAAAGTTCAGAGAGCATTTTAGGCGAGAAAGTCACCACGTAGAATACCAAAATGTGGTCATTTGAGCCATAAAACACACGGATACAAATTTCATTTCGACGTTTCGGACGTTCCGCTATGCCGCTATTATGCTATCGACGAAACTTCCGGTCGGCTCCAAAACAAGAGCCCATTTACAAAAGCGTTAAAGAACTAAAAGGAGATAATAAAAGACGCATTTATTTTGAAAATGGGAAGTTTGTTAGTCGCCGATTTTTAGCTGAATGCCGGTCGGTCGTGTATGGCGCAATGCATTATGGGGCTCGCAATGCATTGTGGGGCGGTTGAGTGTGAGTAGTATGGCCACCTCGCATACTTAACATTTTTTCCGATATAGTATACATCCGGGTATTTCTCGCACACTCAATCTTTTCATACTATCCAGTGTGAACACACTACATACTCATTTTGACGTCACACTTAGTATGAGTAGTAAGTTAGTATGCCATTTCGGACACAGCCATGGTCCCAGTACGTCGCTATGATGGTGCCGTACGGCGCTGACCACTGCTGAAAACTGTCATAAACTTGGTTTAGAAAATATGTCGGATTCATTTGAATCCTAAAGGCTAATACATATTGTCAAAAATGATAACGAAGGACATTTTGTGTATAATTTTTTGTAATTTCAGTTTTGTGAACACAATATACAGTTTAAGTTTACTTATCCTTTTTTTCTTTTCTAGTTTTTATTAGTTTGAGTTAACTGCAATGTATTTTAAATTTTAGTTTTCGTTTTTAGTTTTGTTTTAGTTAACTATTATAACCTTGGTGATGATTGTAAAGTAGTGTACTATTTTACTTAGAAATATATGTCTGGTATTCCCCATTTCATCCATAAACATAACAGCTGATGAGATTAGTAATGCAAGACATGCATTCCTGCATCATTTAATTTCTCTTTAAATATGCACAAGTCAACAAATACTTTACCTTTTAAGCTAGGTGTGGATGGCACGGCCTTAAAATTGTATCAAGGTATTTTTTGGCCATATAATACTGTGTGTTGCATATTTCTCCTCCAGAGCTCCTCATAGATGCAAGGACTGAGTTACTATATCAAATATCACCTTTTTTTAAACCAAATACCTCAATTTTGACACTGCAGCAGTATTATAGGAATGCCTGTTTGAACCAGTCGGGAGGGCCGTTAAACAGAAAGCAGGTGTTTTATATATTTTAAGTTTGCATTGTACAATAAACTTTAATACTGTAGTTAAAACCAAATAGTTCACCCTCTATACCCGATCTTCACTACGTTGGTCAAGTATCTCTGTTGTATTCTCTGTTTAAAATCAGTGCTTTAAAATATATATAATTTAAACCACTTCATGGCATGAGACTGAATACTGTCTGAAAAGCTCAATATTGTCATTAAAGGTTGATCGATGGGCGATGTTCAACGGCCAGTATAATCATGATAGTTTAGAGCAGGAAAAAAACAGAGGACAGATTAATCAGCTGATAACATCATCAAATGGAAAAAGCTTTTTTAGCTGAGTGAACCGATGCTTCCTAGTAAGCAAATAAGTAACACACTCATAGTGCAGGTTTACTCTTAATTCAAGATCAATAACAACAACCAGAACTGCTATCAGAACAGACATTGCTTTCACCTGTGCTGAGCTACCTTCAAGCTCAGCACAGTATTGTATTAACATTATTCTAAAACCAGCACTTATATTATGCCCCTAACAAACCAGTTAAGTTGTTGCATAATAGTTAACTTTTACTTAAATCACTCTATCTGAGGCAAACATAACGTTAACTTTCTGTCTGGGACTTAATGTGAAACACAGATCCCCATGTGACCAGTGGAGGGTCATAGCCATCAGCAACTATATTCAATCTTATGTACTGTTTTTCCAATTTTTATTTTTTATCACAGTAAACTTGTTTTTTTTCCTCAATTTATCAGACTGTTAATATTCTTATATTTGTCTTCCCTCTTCAGTCATCATCCAGATCACTGATGATTACTGTTCAAAAATCTCATTGCATCAATATTTTGTAGAATTTATTTTGAATGGTCTAAGCCTTTGACCATGGCTGATGGCTCAGGGTACAGTAACCCCGCAAAAATGGGTGAAATCTGATGCGTGGAAATATGACAGATTACTAACTAAAAAACAACAGAGAGATGAGGCTGCCAGAAATTACTGAGCCCTTATTTGCAAATACATGTGTCACAATAAAGTTGGATTTAGTTGACAAATGTTTTGAACATTACAAAATCTACATTGCCTTCTTTGTCATTTGTAGAGCCACCCAGAGGGACCCAGAGGCCATGGAGTGACGCAGAAAGGACGTCAGTGAAAAAGCACCTGGAGAAATATGTGGCAGAACGGAGAAAGATCAACTCTATGAATTGGAATGGTGCATCTCTAATCGTTAATACTTCAGTTTTCTTGTAGCAGATCTGCGGTTTAAAGTTACAATTCTGTTGCACACAGTCTTTGACATTTTTCCATGACCTTTCACACAGGGCTTTCTCGGCTTGTATAGCCCGCAGACAGTTCTCTTTACCAGGAACTCTAATCACATTCTTCATGTGATATTTGTGAACAACGCAGGGCATGCTAACACCAGCTAACAATAGCCTGGAAGATCAGCATGTTTTTTTCCAACTTCAACTGGAACACAGATTAGCCGAAGATGATGTCAATCTAGGGCTGAACGATTTTAGGAAAAGATTTAATTGAGATTTTTCTGGCAGATATTGCGATTTCAATTTGATTCACGATTTTCTTCAAATCAAGCTTTGGGATATTCACATGTAGGGCTGAACGATATTAGGAACAGATCTAATTTTGATTTTTCTGGCAGATATTGCAATTCACAATTTTTTTCAAATCAAACTTCAGTGCAAAATTCACTTTGTTTACAGTACAGACAACAGTAAGGACATAAATGATGAAAAACACTTAACACATTATTCACCTTCAATAGTGATGATAAATAATCTGTTTTCATTAACTTCTACTACTAAACAGAGGCTTTGTGTTGTTGACCTGCTTACCAGCACTTTTAATGTATAGATTTTCTACAATTTTGTAAAACAGTATGTGTATAATACTTGACACAACAGATCCTAAGTCAGTCAGGAGCGCTGCAAAAAATTGCTGCTTTGGTGATCACAAAATTGCATTGTCTAAAATTGCGATTTCGATCTGAAAACAATAAATCGTTCAGCCCTATGTCAGTCCCAGTTCTGAGGTTACTGGAACGCAGCATTACGACAGTCACCGCGCATGCTCATGGGTAGCAGAGTCTTAATTTTGCCAGTAATAGATTCTCCTCACAGCACCTTTAACAAAGCTAAATACTGCAGCTTCCTCAGCTTAGTAAAACATTCCATATAAATGGGAATCAAACTTTCCTGATTACACTAAGTGCAAATGCTATATAAAGTAAAACTGCTGAAATAGAGTCAAAAATGCTGAAAATGCTCACAGAACACATGAAAGTCAGGTCAAAAAATACTTAATGAAGCTAAAACTGAGAATCAACAAATACCGACAGATCTCAACGAACACATAAAACTGAGGTGAACAGATCGGCAGACAGCAGCGGTTGAAGTCAATCTGTGCATCCCTGATCTAGATTGACACACCCCAGTCAGAAGTGCAGATAAATTGATTATTATAGGAGCTAAATAACTGTTCACACTGGGGGCATCCATCTTCCATTGTCAACTCGGGGGTGGAGAGGTTTCACCGAGTTCCCAGTCGGAAATTCAGACTTCAGGGGACGTTCCAGTTGCAGTTTCCTACTCGGAAATTCCTACTTCTGACACCAAAAGACGTGACCCAAGGTATATAGCAGTAGTTTTTGATGTGTGACAACAAGCCATTTTTGGAAAACTTAGTATTGTAGTTTTGTAGCCGGCTACATATGGCTACTTACAGCCCGGTGCTCTAAGACGTGTCCGAATAATATAAATTTGCTCTAGTTTTAATTGTCTTGTTCCTGAAGTTGAGTATCCAGGCCAGTCCAGCCCTGTCCGACCTAACCGTGAAGCTAAGGAATAGCATTTATAGATAACCTGTTTTGATGCTATCAAACTCATCTTAAAGTGTGTATTTCCATCAGGCATATATCTAAAAGTGAGACTTTTTTATAATTACTTAAAAACTCTTCATAGCATCTTTCAGTACTGGTGCATCTATGCTGATCTGTTGTACATGCATCTATCTTTTCCATGTGCAGTGATGATGTCATCACTTCCTGTTAAATAAGTAAAATACTTCACAAGAGAAAATGTGTTTATGTTCATTCACCAGAAGGCACTGAGTGAAGCTTGTATACACCTTTTCAGGGTCCTGGGCCCCTTAGGTGTCCTAAATGTTTGCTGTGTGTTGATGAGATTGTGGGAACTTTGCATTTCAGTCTGTTTGGGAATACACTCTAATATCCAGAATTATTTTACTAAACTGAATTTGGTGCAATGTTTGACTGAGAATCTAACCACATCCTCAATATTGTAGTTTGTTCCCTCTGATAAATCTTTCAAAAGAAGCAATTCATTGTCTTTGACAATGCTGACAATTCCTCCATTGAAGGGCCAAAATGAACATTTTTTAATTGTCTTGTAAAATATCTGTGGGCAACAGGAAGTGACTGAGAGCAGCTGGTCTACTGAAACACATCCAGTTCATCCACAGTCCACAGGAATTAATGTACACATAGTAAAGTTTCATATATAAAAGTTAATGTAGAACCCTTTCACGTAGACCACCCTTTAGAAAAAAATTAAATGTAGAAAAACTGAGTCAAAAAGACAAACTGCTGCAATGACCTCTAAATTCACGGTGACAAAAAACACCCAGAATAAACAAACGGACCCCCCAGAGTAAAAAATAGAACATTTTGTGTGGTAAGTATTATGCCATACTGTAATTTTACAATAAAAGTACAACAGTACTTTGATGCAATAGTCTTACGGGACAAAACATTATGTATATTCTGCTTGTTTGTTGACCTAAAATTCTCCAATTCAAATTGAACACACCTAAAATTAGTTATCATTACAGTATGAGTCCAAAGTAAAACATAAAAAGGGAGAAAAGAATAAATACAAGCTATAAAAAGAAATGGTCTAACCAGAAATGGGCCCAATATGAAAAGGTCCTCACTAAAATAGTACAAAACTTTTTCACATTATACTCTTCCTTTGTATTTTTTAAAAAGCTAAGGTGGAAACTGTAGTTAGGGGGCCACCTTGTGGTGAAGTACAAGATCCATTTGTCTCTAAGTATAGCAGAAAGGGTGGTCCTCAGTTCCAATGTGAATTGTCTCAGTCCTCACTTTGATGCCTGTACAGGAATGTGTGTGTGTTTGTGTTTGTAATATTTCATATTAATTCTGCTTTATTGTAGTTTATTTAAATTAATGCTCCTCTATTCTAATGTCTTCATCTGATATTTCCAACTGCTATAGTGTGTATAAGGGCAACTGAAAAAAACGAATTCCCCCTTGAGGATTAATAAAGTATTTCTAATTCTGATTTCTGATTCTGATTTAGAACTACTGAAAAGTCTCCACAACCTCATATCTTTTGTACGAAAATTCAGAACCACACAACGGAATCTTCACCAGATTAATATTATGGCCTATTGAGATAAGAGCAAAGTTTGATAACAATAAAAACACTTTAAATAATTATCTAATTAAGTCTATGATGATTCCCCATAAACTCTCAGATGAATGAATAAAAGAGATAAAATAAAATGTGATTAAAATAAATAGATAATGACAAGAACTGATGATATAACAAACCCTGAAGCAGACTTATAATTCAATTGCGTCACACGTTAAAGATTACGTAAATGAGATTACCTGATAAGATTAGATTCCTTAGAGAATCAGCAGCAGGAGGCAGAAACTGAGAACCTATGGCAGGAACTGTGACTGCAGATCCCAGGGTTCTTTCGTCAACCAGGGGGACAGCAACCGGCGTAGCTGGGGACGCGGAAGTGGACCCGGGTTGCTGACATGGCAAGGTGTTGTTTCCCAGGTAAGGGTGTTTAGCGCCAATTTAACTTCGAGAAGTGAAGACGGGATGGACGCGTCTGTGGAAAAGCCGGAATCTGCCTGTTTTGCACTGGAGGCAGCTGCAGGCTCCAGTTCGGAAGGAGGGACAATGGCAGTGCGCTTTACCTTCCCCCCCGGGAGGACTGCTGGTCATAGTGGCTCTGACACCTCTGGGAGTCTGGAATTCTGGCGGTTCTGTGTCACACTTTACCCTTGCCACAGGGCTGCTCATTTTCACCAAATTGTGAGCAATGGACCTTTGGATCTGGTATCCACTGATTTTCTATCAGTGGAGCCAGATTCTTCTAGCATAAGCAATGTGTTAGTGGTGACTGATCACTTTACAAGGTATGCTCAGGCATTTCCAATTAGAAATCGAAAAGCACAGACTGTTGTCAAAATCCTTGTAGACAAATACTCTGTACTCTATTAGTGTGTCCGAAATCGCATACTTCCATACTCAAATACTTCAGATTTTGAACATACTGCGTCAAAATGAAAAACAGTATGCATAGTATGCGAAAAATTAGTATGCAAAAGTACCCGGATGATGTACTCAAATCGGCCTGGATTTTGAGTATGCAGCTGTGGACACTCAACATACTCATTTCTTCGTCAACAATAGCAGCGGTGAGCTGTGGCTCTGCACTGACTGCAGTGGATGTGACTGCGCTGTACAAATGTAAGTTATAAACACGTGTTGTTTCCACCAAGCACCATAAGCTGTTGTCCTTTTGAGTGCATTTGTTGTGTATGTTGTTTTTTTTTTTGTTTTATGCCACGACTGGTCGGCTATCACTTATGCTAACGCTAGTTGGACCCTGCACTGGGACTATATGATCGGAAGCACCACTCAGACATTTCTATTTATTGGTGTATTTTAATTGCCATGGCGCCCCGGGTAGCTCTCGGTTGCCTCAGTCAGCTGCACCGATCCCCGTAAAACACATAACTCTACACTGCTATTTGTGATGTTGTTAATATGGGATTAATGTTCGCCTTCGCTGTAGAGGATACTGATGTTAGAAGTGTGGGGAGGGCTTTATCAGTCATAAATACTTGCTAGATACGGCAGCTATTAGCTACCTTTAGCTTGGTAGATAGAATGTGAATAAAGCCAGTATCCGCTACTGAGGTTTATCTGCAGCATGTCATGTCATTACTGTCATGTTTCACCTTCGATGTCCGTAAGGTTAAATGTTTTTTGTCTTTCTAGGGACTGATGAGTAAACCAGGGGCCTGATAGCCTGGAGGGTTGCTGCCTGTTGTCGGGGAGGCATAATGCCACAGGTACCTGCTATGAGTAGGTGAAAGCTCAGATTATAATATAACACGATTGTTATGGTTTGTATTTAACTTTTTGTATAAAATTCTGTAGGGGGTTTCACTGCAGAAAGGGGGCTGGAGGGGAAATTCACCCCAGCCCTTGTCAGTAAAAACATGGGAAAACTTTGGTTGGTTTGCTGTGATGTGATCAGCAAGTGGATTCTGTATGATGTGAATGTACAGTCATAATTACATAATTCTGTTTTTCTGTATTGGGTTGTCCTTCCTGCACAGGACCTAAAGTGCCAAAAACCGAAGATGGACCTCAACCTGGTAGGGGGTGATGAGGGCAATGGGCTGCTTGAGGCAGGTTTAGCCACCATCACCAAGGATGCAGAAGCCTGGCTGAGGATACTTCTGCTGCAGGTAAATGGGGCTGTGCTTCAGCACCCTGTGTTGTGTGCTGACCTGGGAAGCCCAAAAAAATGTCCAGAAATGTTGTGATCACACACAGCCTGAAACTGAACTGAATACAAAAATTGTATGTGCAGGTAACATGCTGCATGCTGGGCTGATGGCT